>JAOQMQ010000008.1:19623862-19638231 GCA_027563845.1 Erythroxylum subrotundum
AACATGTGTTCTCATAATATTTAGTAATTCAAGAGTTCAACTAATTGTCTTTAGTGGAATGACATTTAGTTAATAAGTTGGAATTAATTCTAATGAGATTAAATTAATTCTAGGCTTATTGGAGCTTGAATTATATAAGTCCAATTAGATTCCCCATTGGCTTCTAGGAAGGTTATCAAGCAAAGTAAGAAATATAAATAGAAGTTTTAAAGCCTATAATTGAATGTTGGGCTTAGACTAATTAATTGTTAATTACAAGCCCAAATGAACATTTAAACATGGGCTAAACTTTGGTTTAATTTGATCAATGAGATTAATTAAATTAAAACAAAGTTACTAAAGATAAATAGAGAAGGAATTTTATTTTTATTGAGCTGAATGTGCAGCTACACATTTAGCATTGATTTGCTATATTAAAGATGGTTTTAACATGCTTTATCATCATTAAATTGAGTAATGATGTTATTATTAAATGGTTTAATGATTATCTTTTAATAATAGCATGTAACCTTTTAGCATTCATTGGATTAAAAAAAACAAAGAGAAACATCTGATGGACCATCTTCCTTCTTTCATCACAAAACTTAAATTGATATGTCTCATTTACGTTAATAGTCTTTTCATATAGCCATCTTAAAGACAAATGAAAAGAGTCTCATTTATTGGCTTATTTATGATTGATTAAAGAAGGGAATGATGCATTTGATGCAAATCTCTTCTTTCCTTTAAGGTTAACCGAAATTGAGAAGGTGTTCTTGTATTGTTTGACTCTCTCTCCCTTATCTTGCATGGTATAGCCGAAAATTACATGAGAGGTGTCTCAGTTTTGGCTTCTTTCTACTAAGACAAAATTCCTAAGTTTTCTTCTTTCCCACCAAAGGATCTTGTTAACCAAGTTATCCAAGAAGAACAAGTGGTAGATCGGATTAGTCGAGGATACAATATCGAGAAGATGAAACAATAATTTGAAGAGGATACATCACCTAGGAGAGGATACATTGTGATTATGCAAATATTTTTCCTAATACCGTATCATGCTATGCATTTTGATTTGGTTATGTTGCTTCCGCTGCAATTTTGATTTCTAAAAAAAGTTTTAAAATCTACCGTTTCATCCAAATCGTGCATGCTTTATTTTTTTGATCCAACAAGATAGACATATACTTTGATTTGAATAGAGCACCATCTTTCTAAATACATAATTCTTTTTAAAAGATGTGTACTCTAAATAGACATAGTTCTCAAATGTCATTTATGTAAGACATCTTTTGAAAAGGTATATTTTTTCAATAAGTATAATTGTTATAGCTACATAAATAAGTTAAACTCAAAATATATGTTCTCTATAATAGATTTGATCATAACCATCAAATCTTCGTTCTTCTGCTTTTTTTTATTTAAATAAGTAATTTAAAAACAAGTTCTACAGTTATTGGTTGTAAGTTCAATGGTTTTCTCTAATAATTATTTTTTATAATTCTAACTTATAGTGGGATCAAATTATACATTTAAAAAGGTAAATTTATACAAATTTAATTATGTTGGTTTATGCCTTACAATTATTCGATTGGTTATAGTTTAATGACAAAATAATTTAAAGGCATTCTTTATCTTGTACATGTTTAGATGTATATGATAAAGTCCATGGGATAATTATACATTGCAAATAAAATTATAATTATAAGATTTGTATTGTATTTATATATTATCTCTAAATTGCTCCTAGTCATTGTTCTATTAAGACTGGACGTTAAAAGAACATAAAAAGAATAGCACACGTTATGTTTTTCCTTATGAAGGAAGTAGTTGATCTCATATACTAAAGTATGGAGATACTTAAACAAACGTATGGGTGCTTATCAAAGACCAAGTTCACTCAATAAACCAAACATTATAAATTCATTTGGAACATTACTTGTATGTCTATAGAAATTCTCATTGTGATGGTTGGATAAGTGATTATTTGACTTGAGGTCTCAAAGTTATCTTATATAGGAATTGCTATGTTTTAATACTACTTATAACATATTCTAATCATAGTTCATTCAATCGGTAGTCATTGGATATAGCATAAACTATATGGTTGTGTCATTAAAATAGGATTTTGATAAAGCAAACACACACAAGAGATACTTTTAATTCAAATAAAACTCCAGGGGCCTGTCAAAGTTTAAAACAACAATAGGAGCCTGCAAAGCAAGAGGAGCATGTTATGTGATATGACCCTGTTTAAGCAATAGGAGCCTGTTACCTGATAGAAGCCTGTTAAACGACAAAAACTTGCTAAAGGATAAATCCAGTTAAGACAATTTAAAACAAAACGCGCTTGTTAAAATGAAAAGAACCTTTAGCAAGTTGAAAACAGAAGAAGCCTACTATAACAATGAGGGTAACTCTTGATGAAATGAATACACGTTTACAATATAATGTGGAAATATAAAAGTTAAGAGAAGAGAGAGAAGGATGCAGTCGATTTATACTGGCTCAGCTTACAACCCAAGCTTACGTCTAGCCCACAAGTATCCAACTTAAGTGTTTCACTATGAAAATACAAGTAGTAATTTGACAAGCCTCTCCAAGTTCACGATTACATATTTTTCAAGGTTCTTCAACCTTTCACACTAGTAGTATTTATCGAGCCTCTACAAGCTCACGAGTACATATTTTTCAAGGTTCTTCAACCTTCCATATTAGTAGTATTTATCGATCCTCTACAAGCTCATGAGTACATATTTTTCAAGATTCTCTAACCTTCCACACTAGTAACATTTTGTTAGCCTCTGCAAGCTCTCAACAAATGAAGAAGTAATTTGCTCCATATGAGCTTCAATGATCTCTCACAAAAAGAATTGTCATTTTCTAAGGCACAAGAGATTTTGATCAAGATATGACTTTTGAGAATATTGAATCTTCTGAATATTTCAAAGATTCTGGCTTCTATCCCCCCGTTTGCAAAATGCATTAGCTCTTCTTTAAATAGGCATTTTCTTCAACTAGTCGCTACTTCAACTTCCAGATTTTGTAAAATAAATAAAGTTCATAAAGAAAGTTCATGTAAGAAATGAAGCATTTATCCTATAATTTTATTTCCTCTTAAGAATTATATCATTACCTTCAAAAGGAAATAAGTCAATTTTGAATTTTGAAATATTATATGGTCATCATCAAAACCATTAATAAGCCTAACATATTCATCACCCTAAAGTAATTAGGAAGAATGTTCCATTGTTTTCGAGTAGTATTGATTCGAGAAATCCTTGACCAAAGTGGAATGACCATTTGTAAATAGTTTACAAATTTCATTAATTGACTCAATAGGTAATGACAAAGAACTAATATGATTGGACTAAAGATTAGACATTAATTCTATGCTTTGTCTGATCGAAACATTGTATGATGGAATGATTAAATTATACAAAAAAATAATGCACGGAAAGGTTAGTTAAAACCACTTTGACATTCCTAAATATTTAGGTGGTCATGATACATTGCTAGGTGCTAATCTTGATTTATGATTATAAATTGTTTTATTTGAGAATTGAAGATAAATTAAAAGGAGTTTTAATTTATCTAATTCTAATTATGAATTAAAATTATAATTTATAATCATTGCCAACTTATTCAGAATCTAATGGGTCACACATAAAAAATGGGTTGAAGAGAGCAAAGATATTTTTAATCAAGTTGGACTTTATTGTAAAGTTTGAAAAACTTTATGATTAAATATAAATTATTTAATAAATATGGATTAATAAGAGATATTGGATCTTATTTGGGCATAATTGGTATTTAATTCTAATTAAAGCTTAATTGATATTAGAATTTAACTTCAATTAAATGATTAAATTGTTCAAAACTTATTATAAATAGGCTTAACCTCTAACGGAGCTATCACTTCTTACTTAACTCTCTCTTTAAAAGTTACGGAGTCCTCTCAACCTTTTCTGTGAATATTGTTAGAGGTTGAAAACTTGTGCAGCTACGATGGATGAGATAGGTCGTTTTCGGAAATAGTTTGTGGTATACAACAAGAAAAGGATCAAGTTTCGGAATAAAGTATTAATTACGATTCATGTTGTACTATGATCTATATGTTAAACAATTTATAGAATTAAAGTGATCTTGGTTTTTAGGAAATCAAAATATAAAAAAAATTGTAATTATTTTGTTACGATCGGGATCAAATTTCGCCTCAATTTTCCTACAAATTATAAATAGCCTAATGTTAAGGATCAGTCGTAAAAGTAAATAGCAACAAGTTTGGGTAGTGGATCTTCTAAATAGAGATAATTTTAGGATCTCTATGTTTGGAAAAGATAAGGGGTGATACAATTTTTGCCTCAGAATATCCAAAATAATAATAGTCACCATAAACATTAAACACCATGCTTTAAAATATGAGGAAACAAATGTGAGAAATCAATTATTAAAAAGCTTCTTTTTTTTCAAATTTAAGCCTGTCATTCACAAAATTGTAGTAATATTTCTTGATATAATGGTAAATATTTGATATTCTCCAAAAGAATATCTAGTAACATCTCTCTAACTAATTAAAAGATACGTGCAATTCAACTTTGTGCATCTATTCTGGCTTTTTACAACCTAACGACCTAGAGCTCATGTTTTTTAACTAATAGGAGTATAATTGTGATCATATTCCATGATGTTAATGGAAGCAATAAGAGGTCTTTATGTTATAAAATTAATCGTAATCAAATTATAGGCACAATAAAAAAGAACTCAATACTTAAGAGAAAAAGGTAAACTAGAAATTTTTTCATGAATTAAATATGATATATTTGATTTTTTTCTCAAATTTTACAATTAAGTCCAACTTAATTTAAATTGATTTTTTTCTTTAACTACTCTCTTATGTGTGACTCAATAAATTATTAATATGTTAGCAATAATTATAAATTATAATTCATAATTCATAATTAAATAAACTAATAATCCTTTTAAGTTACTTTTAATTATCTAATTAAACAATTTATAATCATAGATCAAGATTGACGTCTAACAACATCTTATAATCACTCAAATATTAAGAATATCAAAGTAGTTTGACTAAATATATTCATGCATGACTATAATGTATAATTTAATACTTTCATTAATAAATATTTCAATTAGACACAAAGGATGAATATCTTCTCTTTAAAATGCAATCTTGTTTGTTCTTGTTAATTAGTATTGATTTATAATTGATATTTAAAAATACCTTTTTCAAATTTCAATTCATTTTGGTCAGATAATTTCTTAAGTCACTATTAATTAAGAACGATATCACAATCTCCTTAATTATTTTAGAGTAATGAATCCTTTATTAATTTACTTAACTATATCTATATATTCATATTGTATCCAAATACTATCGACTGAATTACCCTAAATAGAATAGGACATGGGTAGCATCAAAACATAGTAATTTTCACATAAGATATTTTGAGTTTTAAGTACTAATTATACAACCAACATAATGAGGAAATGCAAAATAAGTAATATACCATTCAAGATCCTCATAGGTCAGTACAGTAAATTTATTGTCTAATAAGCACTAATACATTTGTTTAAGTATCTTCATACTTCAACAATTAATTTCTTCATAAGAAAGAAACATAATATATATTAGTTTTACTGTTTTACCACTATCCCTTCTTGATGAAACTACAACTAAGAATAATAAATAAATGTAAATTAAATCTCATAATCATGATCTTACTATAATTTTAATTGCACAATGGTTATCTTGGAAATTTTATCTTTGGTATTAAATTGTCAAATATAATTAACAAAATATATAAAGATAAATAATACTTTTAATTAATTATATCACAAAATCTTCAAGCAACTGATTGATTGTAGGACTTACACTGAAAGTCCATTTGCCAACCCGACTTCGCATTTGCAATGGAAAAATGTTGTCAATAGAAACTTTTTCATAAGAGCCATTATCAATATGATATTGTTATCAAACCAAATCATTCCTATAAAAATTGTAATTGTATTGTTTTAATAACTAATAGAGAAATTTAATTAAATTACCAAATGTCATTTACATGCTCCATAAATTTCTTAATTACAGTTGTAAATTTACGTTTTCAATTCCATAAAATGGAGATTTTTTTATCGATATTTATGGCCTAGTGCTTTAACTCAAATATCTAATATAGAGAGTAATCAATTTTATTTAAATATAACCTTTGTTGGTTTATGCCCTACAACCAATCACTTTGGTTGTTGTTTAGTGACAAAATATTTAAAGGCACTCTTTATCTTGTACATGTGTAGATGTATATGGTAAAGTCAATGGGATAATTATACATTGCAAATGAGATTATAATTATGAGATTCATATTGTATTTATGTATTATCCCTAAATGTTTCTAGTCATTGTTCTATTACGAATGGACATTAATATAACGTAAAAAGACTAGCACACATTTTGTTTTTCCTTATGAAGGAAGTAGTCAATCTTATAGATTAAATTATAAAGATACTTAAATAAACATGTGAGTGTTTGTTAGAGAACAAGTTCACTGAATAAATCCGATATGAGAAATCCATTTGGAACATTACTTGTATGTCTATGGAATTCTCATTGTGATGATTGTATAAGTAATCCTTTTACTTGAAGTCTCCAAAGTTATTTTATATAGAAATTACTATGTTTTGATATTACTCATGATCTATTTAATCACGGGGTCAATCAATCAATAGTTATTGGATATAGCATAAACTATATGGAGGTAGTTGTATGGTAAAGATATGATTCATCACCTTAAAGTAATTAAAGAAAATGTTCTGATGTTTTCGATTAATATTGATTCGAGAAATTCTTGGCAAAGGTAAAATGAAACTTTGTAAATAGTTCACAAATGTCATCAATTAAATCGATAGCTAATAGCAAAGAACCAATATGATTGGACTCAAAATAAAGTAGATATTAATTTTATGCTCTATGTCTAATCAGAAGATTGTATGATGAATAGATTGAATTATACAGAAAAACTATACACTAAAAGGTTAGTCAAAACTACTTTAACATTCCTAAATATTTAGGTGGTCATGATGTGTTGCTAGATACCAATCTTGATCTATGATTCTAAATTATTTACTTGGAGAATTAAAGATAAATTAAAAGGAGTTTTAATTTATCTTATTCTAATTATAAATTATAATTATAATTTATAATCATTGTCAATATATATGGGAACCTAATGAATCTTACATAAAGAATGGGGTAAAGAGAGCAAAGTTAGTTTAATCAAGTTGGACTTGATCATAAAGTTTGAGAAACTTTATGATTAAATATGATATATTTAATAAATAAGGATCAATATGATATATTGGATCTTGTTTGGGAATAAATGATATTTAATTAGAATTATTTCTAATTAAAGTTTAATTGAAATTATTTATAATATATTTTGAACATTTTAGTCATTTAATTGAAATTAGGCTTAAGCTCTAATAGAGCTAACACTTCTTACTTAACTCTCTCTGTAAGAGTTACAGAATTCTATCATCTCATTCTGTGGATACCGTTAGAAATTGGACACTTGTGCGGCTATGGTGATTAAAACGAATTGGTTTCGGAAACGATTTGAGGGATACGACAAGATAAGGATCAAGCTTCGGAATAAGATACGAATTTCGATTCATGCTTTATTATAAATTATGTGTTAATCATTTTAAAAAAATTAAAAAGTATTAATTTCAAAAAATCAAAAACGACGAGAAAGTTTCATAAATATTCCGGAAATTAGAACAACTCAACTCAAAGTTTTGCAAAGTGAGTGAGAAAAAGGGAAATGCTACTAAACTATTCATTCGACAACAACACTTTTTGTTTCAATACTCTTACGCTTTGGTTCAACTGAAATAAATAAATGTTGTTTATTTAACCGTTTAAACTTAAATTAAGGGAAGAGACTTTGAATATTACTATTGGTTGGGTCGGCACTTCCAGGCCTAGGCCCAGGCCCAGGTCCAACAATCAACAGCCTAGTTGAATAAGACAATCTCCCATGCACACATGAAGACCTACGTAAAAACCTAAACCTAGCAGTTACTTCATATATAAGGTATTATTTCACCATAATGGAGGTACGAGACTCATACCCTACTTTTCTCTACTCTCAGCTGCCAAAAACCCTCACAAAGAGATTAACTTGAGCGTCGGAGGGGCTTTCCGGAAACTAACCCCCAGCGTGCCTTCACTATTTTTCAGGTATTTCAGAGCTAGCACCGGTCGACTCCATGGATCAAGACGATGACGTCCAGCCCCAGCAAAATCAGACTGAACCATTTGGCGCCCACCGTGGGGCCGGGCGTCCAGGCACCACGTCTAGAACTACTCAGATCAGTCAGGCAGCAGCAGCCTATTCTGATATAGCCGCCGTCACGGCACTTGCCCTGCAACGGATAGGTTTACAATTGCCTGCCGGCCTCCCGCCAGCACATCACGAATCCCATATGCAATCTTCACATCGAAACGATCAGCCACAGCCTCAAAACCAAGATCAAGAGGAACAAAGCGTAGCCTTGGAGGATAACACCGAGACTAACTCGCGCCCTAACTTACAACACCCTCTGGACGCAAATCCGCCTGCACCGCAACAAACCTCCCTCACCCGACGACAGATAGAGGAAGCGGCTGACCTATTGATTCGCCAAATCCTGCAACCACAGCCGAACCAACAACCGATCCCCACTCGGCAGACTGATGTACAAGCCGATCGCCATTCTGCTGAAGCTCTAGAAAAAATCGTGGACGATCGAATCAATATGGCCATGAATTCCCGTCCAACTCGGCCATCAACACAATACAACTCTCCCTTCATCCCGGCGATTCTGGATAACCTCCCTGCGGTCGGTACCAAAATACCGACGCCTGAAAAGTATACTGGAAAGACCGATCCCCTAGACTACCTGCAACACTCCAGTCGATGATGAACCTACATTGCGTCCCTGATGCCATTCAATGCGAGGCCTTCTGTACAGCTTTCCAAGAAGGAGCTCGGCGATGGTTCAACAGCATACCCCCGCATTGCATCACTTGCTTTGAGGATTTTAAGTTGATGTTCCTCAACTAGTTTTCTACAAGTAAGCGACCACAGAAGACCGCCTTGGAAGTGATGCAGCTGATCCAAGGAAGGAACGAAAGTCTGCGGGAGTTCATCACGCGGTTTAACAATGAAGCTGTCGAAGTACCTGACCTCACTTGTTCGTCCATGTTGGCCGCCCTTATGAGCAACACAAGGGATGAAGAGTTCAAGAAGTCACTGGCCCTTGATCAGCCCAAGTCCATTCAAGAAATAAGAAATCGAGCGGACAAATACATCCAGCTTGAGGAAGTGCTAAAAAACACAAAGCGCAGGGCAGATGACCGCTTGCCAAATAGCAAAACGGATGACTCACACAAGCGACAGAAAGATCAGTCGAGCTGGAGGAAGCCGACCGATCGAAGGGATCAACGACGAGAATACTTTACTCCGCTCAACAAGCGGTACTTTACTCCGCTCAACAAGCGGTATGCGAAAGTACTGGAGATCATGAGAGCTGAAGGGGAACCCCTCTAAGAACCTAATAAGATGAAGGCTCCACCCGAAAAAAAAGACCCTGCTTTATATTGTCGCTTCCACAGAGATGTAGGTCATGATACGGAGTATTGTTGGGACTTGAAGAGAGAAGTTGAACTTCTTATCCAGAGGGGAAGGCTGGGAAGATTTCTGAAGTACGGAAGAAATACCGATCGAGATAATAAGGGTAGAACAGATCGATCTGACTACTGGAAAAAGCCCTGGAGACAAAACAACAGAAACAGTGCGGGGAGGCAGAACAGAATTGCGGACGACCGACGTGATACGAGAGAACAGTCCAGGGCAAGAGGCGACAGAAACACAGAAACACCGGTTAGGGTTATCAACATGATTTTTGGGGGTAATGCAGCAGGAGGGTCGACCGCTAAAGGTAGAAAGAGGTATGCCAGACAGGATTTGTCAGTGAAGAAAACGAAGCCAAATGAGGAGGCGATCGCATTTGACGAGTCTGATCTGGATGGTATTAGCTGTCCCCATGATGATGCGCTTGTGGTCAACTTGAATATGGATGGCAATGAGGTGAAACGAGTGATGATCGACACTGGCAGCTCGGTCGACCTACTTTATTACGATGCATTCAAACAGATGGACATATCGGAGGATCGACTACTTCCAATAGAGGGACCCATCAAGGGGGTAACAGGAGCGTCGGCCTACCCGTTTGCCCGAGTTTTCCTAAACGTGAAGTTCGGGCAAAGGCCATGTCAAATAGAGAAGAGCGTCGAATTCTTGGTGGTAAAATTCGGAGGAGCTTATAATGCAATAATCGGAAGAGCCACCCAAAATGATCTCAGAGCAGTTGTCTCTACCTACTATCAAGCGATGAAGTTCCCAATACCTCGAGGGATCGGTATTGTCAGGGGTCAGCAAAGAATCGCTAGAGAATGCTATTTGGCAGACACAAAGAACCTTGATGGAGCGGTAGTCCTGACAAGTTCTCTTAATGTAAGACCGAACGTCATAAAGATCGGTGGCTACGCCCTGAAGAAGGCCGAGGTGGCTGGGAAGCGTCCTGGAAAGCTCGATCAGGCAGGGGATGCATCCTGCTCGACACTAACGGCAAGATTTTACCGAGGCCCTGGAGCTCCCGAAACTTAAAGATATTCTGTCGATAGATAAGCTTTGCTTTATTTATTTCTTTATCTTGAACTTTATTACCGCTTACGTGTTTGTAGTGGGTACCTTTTTCCTAGCTTTGCCATTCAGGTTTTTTAACGGCCCACGCCCTCATCCTTATCAATAAAGGGTTTTCAACTTGGCAGAAAAAGTAGGGAGTGAACTTTCTATCGACTCCGTCAGCAATACCGATCGACCTCGACAACGATCGGCCAGGTTCCCAAGTTACAAAATCTTGGAACCAGGCGATGCCAAGACCCAAAATCTTGGATCGCTCAAGGCCTCGACATCGCTCGGCTGCCAAGACCCAAAATCTTGGACTGCTCGGCCTCGACAACGATCGGCCAGGTTCCCAAGTCACAAAATCTTGGAACCAGGCGATGCCAAGACCCAAAATCTTGGATCGCTCAAGGCCTCGACATCGCTCGGCCGCCAAGACCCAAAATCTTGGACCGCTCGGCCTCGACAACGATCGGCCAGGTTCCCAAGTCACAAAATCTTGGAACCAGGCGATGCCAAGACCCAAAATGTTGGATCGCTCAAGGCCTCGACATCGCTTGGCTGCCAAGACCCAAAATCTTGGACCGTTCGGCCTCGACAACGATCAGCCAGGTTCCCAAGTTACAAAATCTTGGAACCAGGCGATGCCAAGACCCAAAATCCTGGATCGCCCAAGGCCTCGAATCGATCGGCCGCCAAGACCTAAAATCTTGGACCGCTTGGCCTCGATAACGATCGACCAGGTTCCCAAGTCACAAAATCTTGAAACCAGGCGATGCCAAGACCCAAAGTCTTGGATCGCTCAAGGCCTCTACATCACTCGACGCCATTTCGGCAAGGTCGCCATGACAAGATCTTGGAGCGATCGGACAAGTTCCATTTCATCGATCAAAGTAATTCTCAAAACCTCATGATCTATCGATCCGTGTGTATCGAGCACACCTGTTCGTTTTTTATCTATTCGAAGCAGCAAACTCGATTCACAAAGTAAAGAAGGCAGCAATGAAAAATAACACAACGGAAGGAAAAAAATAAGGTCTTATTTCATTATAAAATTGTCCTGGCCACAAGCTCGACCAGGTGAGCCTTGAGGGTCCTACAGCCCAAGTTAGTGGGGACCTTCCGTAGGGGCAGAAGAGCCAGCAACTGGCTCAAGAGAAGTGGCCTCGGAGGTCGGCAAAGCAGCTTCAGAGGCCGACATAACAGCTAAGGCAGGATCGGGAGGAAAAACAGAAACAGAGGATCCGGCACCAGGAGAGGTCGAAAAAGCAGCCGAGGCGGGACCAGGATCTGCAGGAAGAACCGGAGAGGCACCCTCATGAGACCGCTCTTCCTCCTCATCCGAGCTAAGGTCTAGCTCCTCATTCGGAACCACCACTCGTTCCCTCTCAACTATTTCCCCCATTTCCCCCAAAGAAAGGCCGAGCCCGTTAGGAACGCAGGCGTCGTGGTAGCTCTTAAGGATGGAGAGAGCCAAATCGCAAGCATACTCATGGCACTCCTCCTGTAAGTACCGCTCCTTCCATCGTTTAATCGCTTCAACCCTTTGCTCTTTGATGGAGCGTTGTATCTCCAGCAGCTTCCTCTCGGACTCTTCCCTGCCCGCCAATGCGTCGCGACAATCCTGGAGGAACTTTCTACGAAGCTCTCGCTCCGTAGCTACTTGGGAGTTGGCATTGCGGACTTTCTCCCTCAGGACCTCATTACTGAGCTGCAATACTCGATACTCTTTTTCCATTATGCTTTTTTCCTCTTCCCCCGAGGTGAGTTGAGCTCTCAAAACGCTCCTATCTTCCTCTCAAAGTTTCTTCTCCTCCTCCAAAGAAGAAAGTTTAGCCCGCGCAAAGTCTCTATCTTCCTTTATCTCTGAGAGTTCGGCCCTCAGAGCCTTCACCTGCTCAAGAAGATCGGGCACCTCCCGATCCAATTGCTCGACGCGTCGACGCATCGCAAAGGCGAACGCCAGATCCCTCGCACGGTTGCGAACGAGACGAGCCGACAGCTCCTGATTGTCCAATGAATCCATAAATTTCTCGTTCGAAGGGGGAACGACCAATGTGAAGAACTACATCGAAGTCCCCAAGCGACGCAGTCTTATCCAGACTGATCGCTAGCTCCCATTTCTCAGCGCTCGCCGCTCGTTTTTTCCCTTTGCCCTTATCCGATCGGGCAACACGCTTTTCCCCCTTTTTCTCCCCCTGGCCTTGGTCTGATTGGCAGGGAGGTAGGTCGACAACCCGAACGGTCTTTTTCCCCTTCAGAGGTGGCTCCACCTCTTCCTCCTCCTCCTCTATGACTACAGGGCCCTCACTCGCCGGCCGGGTCACCCCGGTTGGCTGTTCGGGGACAGCCGCCAGAGCGAGCGCTGCAGAAGGCTTGGGAGTGGTTGACTGAGCGACATCCGTGCTGGCCTCCCCCCTCTTGCCTTGCTTCTTCGCCTTAGAAGGCCCAACCGCTTTGCGTTGGCCTCTAGTGGAGCTGGAGGACCCGCCGAAATCCCCGATTCTTGCCATGGCTGCACAAATGTAAGAAACAGGTTAGAATTTGAAATCGATGCTTATTAAGTTCAGTGAAAAATAAACTACAAGGAGTCAACCAGGAGTGGCAGTTTCTTCTCCTATTCCGCTAATTCGGGGCGGGGGGTCGATTAAGAAGGAATCGGCCGACGCCCCCCCGCGTTACCTTCTAATAAGGCAATCGAAGTTGTATCGACCGAACGCCTTAATACGGCCGACCACCTCCTATTCCTCTCTACTAAGGGACAGACTCAAGAGATCGTTCCACCGCTCGGCTAGGGGATATCTCCACTGTAGGAAAATCCCGGTGTGTGTATCACATACTCACGGTGCGGAAAACAAAAATTTTTGTTCCGGGACCTTCCCGAAAGCCAGGATCCATGTGTCTATATAACAATGTCAAACCATAACGACCAAAAGAGACCGTCTCTAACGGTATCCACGCAGAGGTCGGAGAACCTAACCGGGGCAAACCCTTTGACCCGGGAATAGCTAGAATAAAGTGAAGACTGCTAGATCTTACCTTATTCTTGGAGAGCTAGGGAGAAGACGATGGTGAGGCCTTGGAGGAGAAGAGAGTCGTGAATATTGGAGAGAAGCTTGAAACCTTTTCAAAACTTAACAAAATTAATTCTTCTCTCATGTCTCACATATATATATCCACGACCATCTTCTCATTTAGTCTTCATATGGGCATTTTACTTCCCAAGGAAGACACTTGTCCACGTTGATGACCATATAACAATTAAATAATCAAAGTAATCATTATAAGAAACTTCCTTATTAAGCTTCCTTTGACTCATTCAACGTGGATGATATATATATATATGTATATATATATTAATTCCTTAATTAATTAATAAGATATATATATATATATATATATATAAATGCTGAAGTGGTCCAGTCACACTGGGGTCGGTCCTATCGGCCCACCGGTCCCGGTATGGAAAAAATACTGGAGACCTGTTTCAGCAATATCGATGTCGCGATCTCATCGGGACATATCCCGATCTCATCGGGATCCATTTAATCCTATTGCTCTCCATATATTGGATCTCTATCCAAAACTATTTTACGAATTCTCCGAATCACTCTTATGCGTGTGACCCATTAGGTTCCCGGTTATGTT
>JAOQMQ010000008.1:19690621-19704647 GCA_027563845.1 Erythroxylum subrotundum
AAGAAGCAATCATTAACAATGAAATCAACCTCCGACCGATTGCGACTATGCGAAAGAAAACTTTGAATAACCAGTTGGGAATCTGATTCAATGATAACAGAGTGTAAACTGTGCCTTTTAACCCAGCTTAAAGCTTCACGAATACCCATAGCCTCTGTTGTTGATGGATCCAAAACTCCCGGAAAAATATTACTGCCTGCAGCTAAACAATCACCATTACTATTCCGAACCACAAAACCAGTACCTGTCTTCCTCAAATCTTTAAAAATGGCTGCATCTGTATTGATTTTAATAAATCCAACAGGTGGTTTCTACCACACCAGAGAAGCAGAGGGGACATTACAAGCTGCTGCAGGAGGTGGTCGCCTAGCGTTATTCCAAGTTCTCAACATCGAACGGGCTAAAAACAGGATAGATTGTGCTGAATGATGCAGGCCTTTCCAAACCAGATTATTCCTATTTTTCCACAAAGCCCAACAAATAGATATAGCCAAACATTGATCACCATCAGTATAATTGTGTGTGACAAAAGAAAACCACTCTGGTAACACAACAGAAAAGGAATGGAATAAACCCAAATGAGAAAGCGACCACACATCCTTGGCACAACAGCACTCAAATAAAATATGTGAGATGGATTAACATATAATATTTCTCATACATTTTCTAAAAATGCCTCTAAATGTCTCTGTTATCTAGAGAACAACACTTAATTTTGAATTATTCTTAATGACTTTTCCTTTTAATTAATTGTAACTCTCTAATAAATTCTTTATGGATCATTCATAGTAGAGTTACTACTTCAAGATTCCTACTGACCTAGAGCTTCATATATTCTCTTAGACTTTGAAACCACTATCGCAGGTTTCCGGTCCTTCTAGAGACAAACTCTATTAGTATTTCTTTAATTGTTGCTTTTGGCTTAGTCATTTATAGGTTGATCCATGCCCTTGATTAATATAATCTGTCTCTCCATTTGCTAGTTAAAAAGTAATCACATGTAAACCAGGGTCCTAAAGTTGGCTGGGATACGGTCTTTAAATGTTGGTGTATCAATTCTGCTCCTAAAGAGTCCACGTTTTCCACGTCAGGCTCTTCTTCCATTTGTTATGGAGGAGAATTTGGAATGGTCATTAAGAATGGGATAGTTATGAAAGATCAGCCATTTAGTATGTGTTAGAGCTAGCCTCAAAATATTGTAAAATCAAGTTAGAGAGATCAGTAAGGACCAAATGAGGATGAGTTAGGAGAAACGTGTGAGTAAATGCCTTGAAGGGATAGTTGTGTAGGTATCAAAAATGGACGAGCTGTCATCATAGTCGTTTCAATTGTCTTTCGTTCTAAAGGAGGGAACTTTTTATCATAATGCTTTGATGGCTGCATGATCAAGCAGGGAATTGGTTCCATAATTATTTCTAGAATTGTCAAGATGATTGGATTAGGCCGAGAAGAAGTCAGAAGATGGATATATCCTACTTCTTTTAGAAGTTGATGGAAAGTTGTTGGTCTTGAACTAGGATTTTTTTTTTTTTCTATGTCAAGATAGAGTAATCATTATCATCCCTAAACTGTTTTTGAGGATGCTGTTGGGGTCTACATTTATGCTTTTCTTTTGCCCTTTGGTTATAATAATCCTTCACTTTAGAATCGGTATCTAAAGCATCATCTTCCCAACATCTACACTCTAGATAATACATAGATAGATCCATGTCCAAAAACAAATAGCCATTCATATGGCTTACACAAGAATATGTCCTTTATGCTCAGATAAAAGATCGGGTTTGGTGATAAAGACTATAATGACTGAGCTATGATATATGTGTATCATGGAACGATGTTTTCGATCTTGTTAAAGAGAGTTCTTTTCAGAGAAGAAGGAAGATAGGTGGTGAAAAGAGTGGAAGAAAGACAGACAGGATCTGTCACAGAGGTGATAGATCTTCTCTTCACTACGGGGCATTGTTAGACCCCTACACTATGCTCAAAGATAAACGACCTTAATCAATCTTCCAATCCTTGAGTCTTAGGACCAATAGTCCAGTAGGTGATTGAAGTACTAAATTTAAATTTTCATAAAATTGTTAAAATTTGTCTTATATGATATGAGAAATTTTAAATGCAGGCCTTTAGAACAATGCCAAATATCACATCTTTGTTTTCTGCAAGCACAATATCTTTAATAAATGCTTGCACGAATAAAACGGTCAGATGCTTAATTGATGACACAAAAGTAAACGAGGACTAGGTAGCCAGTTCTTCGCGATAGCTCATCTTGCAACTTCTCCAAAAGTACAGGAAGGATGTTCACTCATTTCTGTGTCAGGTTATCAGAATCAGGATAGTCCATCAGAGCACACATGCATCATCCAATAACTGGGCAGCTGCTTCAGCGATGGAGGTAAGTAAATGGCGTAACTTGCAACTATACATTGAATATTAAGGGGGCTTTATCTACTCATTTGATGCCCACATATTCTACAGAGACAGCATTGGGTATATAGCATACACATTGGAGCTTCACTCTGAAGTGTTATATGCTACCCCTTCCACATTGATTAAATCCTACACATTGAAGATATTGCCTTTGTCCCTTGAAGATGAAATCACTTCCACAAAATGTTATTGATCTCGAGGGCCATCGAAAGATTGGGTCTTTCTCAGATTCCAGTGAAGACCCTCGTGGATACTGTGAAAAAAGTCACTTGTAGAATCTACTTGGCATGCAGTAGGCACAGGCCAGGGTGCCATGCTGCAGACTAGTGCATCACCTGCTTCTAACTGTTTCCTGTCCTTGCCATCGAATGACGCCCAAGCAGGGCTCCTGCTGTTGAAAGGTACTTGCACTCGTATCGTGACATGTTCAGGTAATATCAGTGGTCGAAAGGATAAGGAATGCGGACAGATTGGTGTAAAGAGAATGCCTGGTACCTGCAATTGCAGGGGAGAAAAAAAAATACAATACTAGTTATGCACCACGAGGATAGGATTGCCTCTATTCTCTTATCTAATCAAAATAATTCTATGTAGCATGCAAATAGCTTTAGCATGACAAGTTCATTTACGCAACATAAATGTTATCAACAAGTCCCCCATTGTTTATGTCTCGAGCTTCAACGCCTTCAACTTGGAGTAACCATTTTGCAGTTACTCAGTCAAAACACACTCAAATTAACAAGTTGGATGCTTGCCACTTAGCAATTGTTGCAAGAGACCCTGATTTATCTTAATAGCAATTGGCATATGCTTACCCCTTTCGTAATTCATTGACTGTATCAGAACTATCTACATCCCTCGTCTAATTTTACGTTCTTACTTTTGACAAATTGACTTGTTAAGCATCTTTTGTTCTATGCATGTTGCTATTCACAAGAATAAACTAATAAAAAGTAGTTGAATAACATTATGAGAGGAATCAACAATTTATGTGTGCCAACGACTCCCAAATATAGTAGCTTTCCTTGAAGGTGCACATGGAGAAGATTTCTAATGATACATGAATATTTTAAACAAAGGCTTATATGACAATACCTGTGGATGGACCATTGATCCTCCAGCTGCCAAAGAATATGCAGTACTACCAGATGTTGTAGACAAAATTAATCCATCTCCTTGCACACACGTGACAAAGGAGTTGTCACAGTAACATTCCAAATTTGTTAGGAAGGATGATATCCCCCGGTCTATTGTTACCTCATTCAAAACCAGAATAGGCTCCTCAGTTTCATACTCATTTTTTGCAGCATCTCTTATAACATGACATTGCAACCGGTTTCTTAATGTTATACTGATCGGACCCTTCAGAATTGAATCAAGGCAGTCTCTGTAGTGTTCACTATCTAAACAAATGTTAAAGGGTAGTTTCAAGTCTGGTATGATGAAGAAACGAGTATCGAACAAGATAATTTCCAAAAATAAAAGAGCAAACAAGATAATATGATCCTATGAAAACACGCCACTATTTACGTTCTTCTGAATTTTTGCGATAAATTTGAGATAGTGCAAAAAGGATACGGAATGGTGTCATGAAGCCAAGAGATCCTAAAGAAAATGGCACAATAGGAGGAACAGGTCCTTTAAACATTGACGCTGCCTGCAAATGGAATGAAGTTTGAATACTTGTAATTTATACATGAAGATGAGTGTAGGTCAATAACCCAAGACTCATATACATACCCAAAGGACAGTACCATCTCCACCAAGGGTTACCACAAGGTCAGTGTTTGTATGCAGGAGCGAAACTTCTTGGTCTGCAGTGAAATGATGTGAAAGAAGAATGGAGTTAAAATGCTGAAACCATAAAAAGGAGTTGTTTCCTCTATGCCAGTTAACCAATAGTATCTCTCAGGGCTACAAGAGCTATGAACTTATTGCCGCTCACCATCTTTCCAAGTTTTTACAAAGCTGAAGTAAGATGATTCTTTTAGAAGTTCACCCTTCACACGTGGTTCCACATAAATGTTCAACTGCCTATGCTCTTTTAACCATCTGGGAATGGAATTGAGCAATCAGGTTTACAGAAGTAAAACACAAGTCACCACTCCAACCAAATTATTCTGAAGCTCGAGAATGAAATATAAATAAGAAGCAAAGTTGAGAGACCACATATAGAGGTTCATGAACAGGGACATTGTTAACAGCTATGCTTCCTGGAAATCACATTAATCAAGATACCATCTAGCCAAAACCTCTTATTTATCAAGCTAAAATTCTTAGTGAAGACAGAGCCATGGCATGGACAATCTTACAGAATGGTATATCAGCATCAGCTTGTAACCACTCAATATTGACTAAATCAAAAGTTTTGACAGTATATACTAACAGCATTCCCACTTTTGGCTTTAAACACTTGAGGTCCTCTACATATTGAGAATATGAAATTGGCTCTAAGCCTTCAAGAAGATGGAAGTGCTAATAAAGAAATCTCTGAAGGGTGATTGTTTCTGATCAGCAATGGTGACTTTTCTTCCAATTTTTGACTTAAATGAAATTGATTTCAATACCATAGAGCTTTCCAGAAAGAAAAAGGGCTTGTAATATGTAAAATCGAGCAGCAATTCACTTGACAAGAATCCACATGGTCACAAATTTCTAATGCACCTGAGTGCGGGCTGGGAAGCAAATGGGATTTACTTCCCCACACATGACAGGAGGTGATCTAACCTAGCCAACTACAATTTTAAGTTCGTTCGATGCAATGTACCTTCTCTAATGACTATAATGCATCATCCTTGCAGCAAATGGACATTAACAACTAGAATTTCTTCGGGCTACTTCAGACAGCCATACTTTTACAGAATGACAATAACAAGTGAAGGATGAGATTGCTTCAAAAATACAGAATGAAATCTCAGTATTCACACCTGATCATTTCAACACACAGAATTAGAACAGAAGTTGAATTTGGTTTGGTCAAAATAAGCACAGTCTGCGGACTGGATTCCCATTTCAAAGAAATCTGAAAGAAGATAAATGGTAAAACAATCAGATGGAAGAGTGGGGAAGCCCCTATACAAACTCCAATTTGAAAGAAAATAAGTGAAAATCTCTTGAAATGGTGAATAATAAAAGTCAGCTATCATTATTTCATTTTTGGATTGATTATGTTCTAATTTTGATTCAAAAACCTGACGCAAATAGAACCATTATATGTAGAAAGAGGAAAAGGTACTTGGTTGCTGCTGCGACCTGCAGTTGTTATATTTCCTCTTTCAAAAGAGACAACATCATGTTTGTGCTGGTCACTGTTTTCACCTTTGCAGCACCATGAAAGCTTAAAAGATGCCTGTCTCAAACATTTGAGTGATAGTTCAATTAGGCATCTCACATTACCAATTTGTCACAATATGTATACGTTCTAAATCTATCATTTCAACTACATATTATAGGCTTTCTATGATTCCCAGGACCAACTTCCTGGAACAACATGTATTCTGCTATAAAAACACAAATACCAGTTAGTTTCTACAGAGAACAAGGGAGAAAAAATTACCAAGAGCAATGACGTAACTTCCAAACATGTGATGCTAGATCATGTGAATCTAATCTAGATTAATCATATACAATGTACTACAAGCCAAATTAGCAGCTAGTCAATTGGAGCACATGTAAGAGATACCTTTCTCATCATCTTACTCTGAAACATCTGGCCACTTGATTCACTCGCCCCATCATGAAGAATTTCATGGGAACAGATTCCATTAGTACAACAATATCCAGCTTGTTCGTTGGCTTGATTCACCAAAATGTGCTTGTTTGTGGAGTTGTGACTCTTCTCATCAACAAAATCACCATTTGACATCCCAGATGAATATTCTGAAGTACAAACCGACAAAGATTAATTAATTAAAAAGATGGTCAAAAACATAAATCTTTTACAAGACAGACACAAAATGTAACAATTGCAATTTAGGGTGACCCAAGTACTCCTTTGTGCGTTAACTTCAAAAACTGTCAAGAAATAGAAGGGGAACAGATAAGGGAAAAGGGGAGAGGGAAAATTTTTTACTAGTTGAATTCATCACGTGACTCGAGAAAGTATGAATCTAAACGGCATGGGTTTTCTGTAGAGCATAAGAAACAATACTAAAAAAGTATCCCTCATGCATCAAATACATTTCAAATTCCACCACTTCCAGGCGCTTAGATGGCCAAGGAAACACACAATGGCTAGTAAAGCGTAGAATTTACAGGTATGCTTGCCCAAGGTTTTGTAAGAGCTTTCATGAATTCATGAAAATACCAAAGGAATCAAAATCGTCCCATCAGATTTCTTCTGAAGATGATCAGAAAAAAAAAAGGAAAAAAGAAAACACATTACACACACGCAAATAAAACTATGCATTATCCTATCATACACAGATATATATCCCTGTTCTGGCTTGCTGGTTAACTGAAAGGCTTATATCTAGCATTGATCAAGCATCACTCCAGAATCACTATCCTTCTTCCGAATAATATCTCAGATAGAAGAATCTCACAAGAGCCACTAGCCACCTAGTAATACTTCAAAAAGCATATTCCAGAAATTTTTCTTGCAATTGCCAGTCACACGATGAAATTATATTCATGTTACTTGTGTGCCTTGTTGATGCGTTTTGTTCCCTTCCAGAATACTTAAATGCACCATTCCATGTTGCACAATACAGCCATAAATGGACATATCTCACTTTTAGGTCCTGGACCCTGAATGGGAGTCAAGTTATGAACTCAACTCAAAATCAATTACAAGAAGCTAAAGCCTCTTTTGGACTTAAAATTGGAGAGCAAGAAGATCAGGGGTTTGAAAGAAAACAAATGTAGGTGATCACTACTCACTCTCAAATTCTAAGTTGATAAATATATTAGTTTCTCTATGAATATCCCAGTATAACTCTAAAAACAATTCTCATACAGCTATATTGAATCCAACAGCAGCACTCACAAAGGAAATAGGTCGGATCTCACTCTCTCCCTCATCTAAAGACACAGTGAAATTTCACCTATTCACTACTTAAGTAAAGCAACCTTTTGAAACTAGGAACTAAAAGTAATACTAAATTACCAAGAAACAAATCTACTTAAATGACCTCACAGCAATAAAAGCATCTCCCCTAGCTTATGTCACTAGCACCATCCGAGGTCTTCATGGCATCACAATGACTCATCTTCAAAAGAACTGCATAAGATTTTATATGACCTCAGAAATTTGATGTCTGCAGAAAATTCGTGTACATGCCATTTAGACATCATACCAGTAAGATTGATGCACACCTTTAACTTCAGTAAGTGCCACAAGCTATGCCACATCATGCAAAAGATGATGCACATTTCTTCAAAAAGAGAACCAGTATCACCTCTTAAGTCCACGTAAATTAAAGTAAATGCCTTCCAAAACTCTCCTATTTTGTTCTTCCCAAGTTTCCCATCAGATAAGACACGGAAGCATTAATCTTCTGACTCCAATTGCATTACATAGTGAAGTTTGAGTCCACCAAGTTTGAAGCAATTCAAAGCTCTAGTTTGCCTAACAGTAGAATAAACATAATCTGATGATACTAAATCTGAATTTCAAACAAGCTCGCCAAACTAAAAAGTGACCCAAATTTTAAGCACCTGTATAAACAAAGCCCCAATATGCCTAAAACGGGTGAAAAAATGTTCCCAAACAAGAAAAAAGATATATCTCCTGTCTGATGAGGTCAAAATATTAGAAGGTAAGTAGTCTAACCAACAAAAATAGGCTTT
The DNA here is from genome assembly GCA_027563845.1 of Erythroxylum subrotundum. Classification (NCBI taxonomy): domain Eukaryota; kingdom Viridiplantae; phylum Streptophyta; class Magnoliopsida; order Malpighiales; family Erythroxylaceae; genus Erythroxylum; species Erythroxylum subrotundum. The sequence continues at coordinate 19,698,845 of JAOQMQ010000008.1, forward strand.
GTTCCAATCAAAGAATGGAGAGAGAGAAAATAGCAACTAAGGGCACATTTCCTGAAACTTAATATCAGAAAAGCATCTTCGATATTCAACCTTTTAGAATGTAAATCAAATTTAGGTAAAATGCAAATAAGCATTTGAAGAAGTCAAAGCATTCAATCAGTCTACGATAATCTAATCCTTGACCCAAAAAAAAAACAGAATTGAGTTACGAAGAAGTCACTTAAAGAGTATGAAGACAGGAAGCTAGAACAAGTAAAAATGACATTAAATATGTCCCACAAATGGATATTGACAGGATGTCCTCAAAGTATCCCCCACTGTAAAAACTCAATGGAAATACATAATCATCTTTCTTGAAGCCCTCTTTCCTAAATACTGACACCTTTTTCTTTTCTTTTAATCTGGAAAACATAAATGTAAAGATTGTTTTCCCCATAACTCAGGAGAAGTATTTAGCACAGGGCCACCACCCATGGACTTGTTTAACAGAGAACTTGTTTGGAAGGACATCCAGAGTTGAAACATACAAACTTCATGAAAAAAGAAGCATATATCTCAACTTAAATTGCCACTGCTAGGCAATGACTTTCTGAATAGCAAGTACAGATTCATTCTTAAGATAGTCACACAGCCAAGACAACTTCACCACCATGGCTCCATATTAAAGACAATCGTGCACATAGAATAAGGACATCCAGCTGGACAGCAAAAGATGTCACAACTGTAGATCACTAAGTAATAAGCCAAAAAATTTAAACGCTCAAGTCCACATCAGACATACTACAATGTGCCAAATGATATCAAAAATGCCAACAGTGCATGAAAAAGGAAACTACTGTTTATACGTATGGCCTTAAAACCTTTATTTTCCAAGTGCTGATTTCGCGCCCTCTCAAGTTCATATCTACGTTTCCATTCAGCGGCCTCGGCTTGAGCAGAAGCCTTTCCCTCAGCAGCACGCCTCAATGCCTTTGCAACAGCTAAGATGGAAAATTGCGCATCAAATTAATGGTTCTAGTTGACATTCTCAAGAATGGGATATGCAGATTCTAGAATTAGACATGAGCATACTTCGTAGAGCTTCTGAGAACTCTATAAGATGGTCATCAGTTCCTTGGATAGGAGTCTGTTGAAGAAGCTCCTGCACTGCCTTCTCAGAGTGGCTTAGAGAAAGTGAACCACTATATCCATTCTCAGGCTGTGAGCATGAAAAATTTGCATCTCCATGTCCACAAGAACCCTGTTGAAAGAAAGCGTAATGTTATTTCTGAGAGTTATGTGATAATGACTAGATTTATATTATCGCATTGAATGAGAGAAGATGAATTGCAATGTCCAGTAACATGGAAGGGTAAAAATACCACAAAAAAGGAGTTCATCAACACTAATTTTGAGAAGACAATAGAAGCAATGTCATTTATCGTTGCCCATTATGTGCACTAGCAAAGGTAACTAAATGCGCAACTCCAAAATTAATGCGTAAATGGGGAAGAAGAAGCTCCAAAATTGTCCGATGTACATATTGAGTTGGTGAGATCATGAATGTTATCTCACCAAATATCACTGAAAATAAAAATACTATTTAGAGTTTTCTTTAGTTCCATACACCTATCATGCTTGGAACATCCCAAATCTATGCCGCCGCATAAAACCGTTACAGCCGTTAACTGGATGAAATTTGAGGTTTTGTTCTACAATAGCTATATAACATCTCCAATGAAGTAATCAAACCCCAAATAAAGTGACAATCTATACAACATCTCCAAACAAGTAATCAAACCCCAAATAAAGTGGCAATCTTTTCAAGTAAACAAACATACGGAGTCTCATGGGCACGAGCTTGGAAATCACATATACATTCTGGCAAGCCACGCAAATGAAAAGTAGTCAATAAAAGTGGCGGTATGGAAAACTCAGTAGGAGTGAAACCAATCATGACTACAGGGAGATCCAAAGTCAGGATCGACAAACATCAAAAGTAAAAAATCCCCCTACATAAATTACAAAAAGCTTCGAACTTGATGATACCCACAAGCATATATGCATATAGAACACATAATAACAAGGAAGCAACAAGAAAGAGAGATGATTACGGTAGAATTGAGCTTGCTGGGAGCCATAACCGACTGACTGGAGATGGACATACAGTGAGATAGAGAGACAGAGAGTGAGAGTCTCTAGGAACCCTTTTACAGAATGGTGATGCACATAAGCAGGATCGTTGTTAGAGAGAAAGTCGTTGGGATTAAAAGACCTGTTAAGAATATAGAGAGCTTCAGAGGGTGGAGGAGGACTTGTGGTATAAATATTGTTGGGTTGAGTGGGAGGGAGATATGGGTAGACCCCACATAACGCGTGGCAAGTTTCAGAACTGACCTTCTCTGTCCCAGACTCTCAGTTGGGTGGATGTTGGAAAGTACGTAGAGAGAGAGAGAGTTAAAGATGCAAGACTTTGGTGCTTCCCCAACCATGTGAAACGAAACCTTAAAAACTAGGTAGTCATGTATGCTTCTTTTTCGTTCTTTCAGTCTCTTTGCCATTTTCTGGGATGGAATCTAATGGGGTAGCAAATGCAACAAAATCTAATAGGTAATAAAAAACCAAGATTTGGTTGTTCCATTTAGAAGAAGCTCCACTTGCTCGGTCCTTCTATTTTGCGTCACCCATTACGTGTGTTGGCTTTGGTCAAGGATATAATTTGGAAGATGAATGAGACAATTTTTACGGCTTCCAATTACATGATCTTCCCACTTTTTGTGATATCATTTTCACTTTTGCACTTTTTATCCAATCTTACTCGTACACGAAGAGAATGTTTCAAGACAGACAGAATTTTGCTTTTCACCGTCAACTTGTCATATAAGGTATCGAATCTCTTCCTTTTCAAATATTATATACATATAATGGATTTCTTTTAATGATAGAAAGATACTCCACTTATCTTGTATGTATTTTAATTAATTATATTATTTGTTCTTTAGTTTATTAATTTTGAACTAAATTAAAAATAGAGAATTTATTTGCCTTTAAGAAAATAACTTTTTTCTTTTAAAATAAATTCTAGCCTTTGGTGGATAATGAAGCTTGACTTAAGGATAATCTCGCACAACTTGCTTCTCTCTCAGTTTAGAATTCTAACCACTAAAAGGGTTGGTCTGAGGAGATGAAGAATGCTAGATAGGAGCTTATATTCAATAATGACTTGTTTAAGGGTGATAGGAGGACATTGATCATTTATTATGGAATCATTTGTGGAAGTGAAAGGTAAAAGAAAATGAGTATGGATAAGTGGGAGGAAAATTAGGTAGGACAGTCAAAATTGGGTCATCTTTATGTATTACTAGCATTGAGCCATAGTTTTCCTAGTTTATTAATAAAATGGGTCCTTTGTGCTTATATAACATTGAGCCATGAGCCCTAATTTCTTAAAAATAAATAGCTTTGAGAACTATTCTCTTTTCTTCTTTTTCATTTTCTCTTCTTCCATCTTTTTCATACTAAAAAACACTAATTCATAAGACTGAACATAACCGTTTAAACAATATTTTGGCAAGAAGTTCAATTTATACGACAAGATTAGCTTAAGTGTTTTGTTTTTGGAATAAAAGGTAAATCATAAGCAACTAGAATCGTCGAGTGAACAAAACCTCTAAAGCATGCAATCAAAAGAGAATTAAATAACAAAAACTACAACCATAAACTAGTTTATCATACATCTTCTTTAGTCCTTACAATAATCAAACAAACAAACACATCTTCCAACAACAAAAAATTCCAAATAACAATTTAAAACCTAAACATAAAAGGAAAGAACATGAATACATTAATTTCTCAATGAAGGCATAAAATTTTATCGTTGATGTTTTTCATAAGGTATATCATCCTTTAGTTCCTATCACTCTTCACTGATGATTTAGTCTTCATAAACCTATTTGGTGTTATAAATACAAGAGTAATTGACTTATTCCCTTACAAAGGTATACCTATTCTTAAATCTATCATAGACATATTTATTATCATATTTCCTTACTCTTTCTAATAAAACATGATTAGCAAGCATTGCTAATACAATACAAAGTACCTTATATTTATGTTACTAAATAGAAAAATAAAATAGCATCTATTTGTTTAACTTAATCTCCCCAAACATATTCAACCATTAAAGTATGTATGAATACAAATGCTTCAAAATGAAAAACTCAAATTTTCTATAAAATAACACTACCTATGTTAGTACTACTTCCTCCATCAATAATGGTATTATATACCTTATTTTAAATTTTATATATAGTATGATATATGTATCTTTTCATTACTCTATCTCATCCTTATTGATTTGAGTATGCTTCTAGCTATAAATTTCTCACCATTAACATGATAATCAATGTCGTCATCATTAGATCAGAGTTATTAACTTTCTCTTGTAGTGTTGGATTATGCTTATCTTATATCTTCACCTTAAGAACATAAGGGTTTTGTACCTTTTGTAACTAGACAATATGATTATATCGTGTGTCTAAGAGGTCTCTCGCATCATTATACGTTGCCTTTATCTTCTTAAATTATTATTTCATTGATATGGAGACATGATGTGTCTCTTAAACAAATTTTTTTGTTGAGAGCAGCTTTGATGTGGACTATTAGTGATTTCCCTGGGTATGCTATATTGTCTAGATGGAGCACAGTAGAGAAATTGGCTTGTCCTTACTGTGACAATAATTCTAATGGGTTTTATCTTCCTAACGGGGCCAAAACATCTTGGTGTGACAACCATAGGAAATTTCTTCCTCCAGATCATCCATTTAGACGCAATAAATAAAAGTTCATTAAGAATAGGATGGTACAAACACCTCCTCCCCTTCACAATGCTGGTGAAGAGAAATTACAGGAGATTGATAAATTAGGGTTGTTGAAAGTTATAGAACTTGAAGTTGAAGGAGTTAATAGAAGCATTAGTAAAAACTTTGGTTAGAGAAAATGAAGTATCTTTTGGAATTTGCCATATTGAAAAACTAATTTGATATGTCATAATCTAGGTGTAATGCATATTGAAAAAAGTATTTTTGACAATTTGTTCAATACCATAATGAACATAGAAGGAAGGATGAAGGACAATGCAAAATCATGAGCTGATTTGAAAAATTTTTTGTAGAAGGAATGAGTTAGATAAAAATCTTCGCACAGTTAAATATCTAAAAGTATATTACATTTTGGAAAAAATAAAAGAAAATTTTGTGTGAATGGTTGAAAAGTCTAAAGTTTCACGATAGTTATGTTTTGAACTTGGCAAGGTGTGTGGACATGAGAAAGTACAAATTATTTGGGATGAAAAGTCATGATTGTCATGTGTTTATGCAAAGGCTAATTCGAATTACATTTGGGCGTTACTACCGAATAAGGTTTAGGAAGCTATAACAAAATTAAGTTTATTTTTCAAAAGCTTAACATCATCTAAAATAAAGTTGGCTAAAATGGAAAAACTAGAATGAAAAATTCCAGTTATCTTGTGCAAATTAGAAGGGATTTTCTCCCATCCTTCTTTGATTGTATGAAGCATATGCCCGTAAATTTAGCACACGAGGTTAAACTTGCTGGTTCAGTTCAATATCGATAGATGTATCTGTTTGAGAGGTAATTATAGTTGATATTTAAATAAAACTTATAGCATGTTTTAATCACATAATTGTAATAACCCTATTTGTAATGTAGGAATTTGCATCACTTGAAGAAAAATATTTAAAACAAGGCTAGAGTTGAAGGTTCAATATGTAATGCTTATTTAGTGGAGGAAGCAAGTACATTT
>JAOQMQ010000008.1:19738737-19749394 GCA_027563845.1 Erythroxylum subrotundum
ACAAAAATTTCTGTCCTCGGTAAGCAAACACACTTTTGGACAGAACTTTTGTGTCCTCGTCATCCGTCCTCGCGTCCACAGACGGTAACCAAACGGAGGGCTAGTGGTCTTTCTGTTGTCCCCATCATCTCCGGCAATCTTCATCGTGCCATTTGTAGGGAAATCAATTCACCTAAAACATTTATAAAATTATCTAATTTGTCTAAAGACCTTTTTTGCATGTATTTGTATGTCTTAAGTTACGTGATTTGAATGATAAACTTAAAGTCAATTCAATAAGAATAATTTCCAATTAAATGAAAGTTTACTTTCACACAGTTGTATTGTCTCAAAATATATGAACGAATATGAAATAGACAATTAATAGTCCAAGCCAGAATAAATGTGATAACTATAAAGACAACTTTTTGGTAAAGGAAATGAATGAAAGAAATTTAACCAAGCATGATTACGTATCTTTTTAATATCATTTCAAAGGATTCTGATTCATCAGACGTACCATGAAACTCAGTATAAAAGAAGAAAGAAGAAACAAGTACTTCTAAAATAAAGTACAAAATTCATGGCATAATCCATGATCAAGTACTAACCAAAAAAAAAAAAAGAAACTTTAAAGTCATACCCACTATCCTCGTCAAAGATAAGCTTAAGAAGCACCCTTCTCTTCACATAAGCATCCCAAAAATTCTGTATCATATGGAAGTTGTAGAAAGGTAGACCACATAGTTACACAAGGCTCGTCAATCATTTAGGCCAATAGTATTGTAGAAAAAAACTTGGTTTATAAGTTAAGTTTCATAATGCAAGAAAGATCACACTAACATGCGATAAATGTTAGAATATATTTTATGGGCTACAATCAATTGTAGTTTTGATTTTATTAAAAACAGACTAATGATATGATCCCTATTGAGATGCCTATGGTCCACTATTATTGTGACCCCTAGTGGACTTAAGCACTTTATATCGTTAGTGTGATTAATGGTGTAGGTCTAACCTAAGGCCCAAGATGGGCAGGCCTAAGGTTAATATCTATGGGTAGGTCCCCGCAGCACTCCCTATATATACATATGTATGGTCTCTCTATAGTTGGTCACATAGAGAACTGTATTTTCTAAAGAGAGTGAGTTTGATGTGGAAGTCCTTGCCGTCACCAAATGCTTGCGCGGTGCTTTCGTCATATTTGTTGATCATGTATTCAACAAGTAAGTATCTGTGTTCCCTATCACGTAATTGATTTAATGATTTTGGTTTTTTAACATTTGGTATCAGAGCATTAGGACTTATGTGATAAGGAATCTGATTCTTATTGTCGAAGATTGAGAATGATCCTAAAATAAAATAAACAAAGACGACTTTTGATTGTAACTTAACTTTTGTTCGTAACTCACCCAGCGTGTGGTTGTTAACCACAACGTCGAAGGTTCAACCAGCGATTCTGCAAAACATAGGAAGAACCTTGAGCTGCCTCTACATGTGATGTCAGTTAAGTCCTGCTAAATATTTATAGACAGTACATGAGATAATTAAATTTTTCTCTCTCAAAAAGTTTAACCTTTCCCTGTTAATTTCTCTACAACTTCACTCTCTCTGCAACTCCAACCCAGTTGGAGGAAGAAGAAGACACGTCTTGCACACGCCCACTCTCACGTGTGACGCGTGTAGGAGTGTGTGGGGCCCACAAAACTTGTTTTTGTGCTCCGTTTTTCTGTTCTGCTTCGTTTTTTTAGTCTGATTTTCTATATATATTTCATAATTTTTTCGCTGCATTTCATATTTTTATAATAGAAATATTACATTACATAGTATATTTTATTCATTTTCCAACTTTTTTATTTAACCGAATACACTGGAAATTAGTATTACCCTATTTTGGATATGTTTACAATAGTCACTCTCTCTCAATCATATCTTATATGTTTTTATTAGATTGCATGTGATATTTGCTTATTTATTCAACTGAACAAGTACAAAACCTATTTTAGAATGCAATTTACTATGATCATGGTATTGGGTAATATATTTTGATTCCTGTATGAAAAGTTTCATGGATTACTATGGGTGATTACCACCAAAGTGGGATTAACCATAATGGTTTGTGAGATTTTTTATAATTTTTTCAGGAATGTTTCTGATTAATGAATATAATTGCTTACCCAAAGGGGGAAGTTGTGTGTTTTAGTTGGAGACCTAATTTCACATAGAGTTGTTGAGGCTTACAATAGTCTTGGGGATCTGTTTGCCCAAAGGGGATGAAATTTCAAGATTAGTGTACCCTCATTTTCATAGCTCATCTTTGAGGTTCTGATTTTGGTTGCACGCTCTACCCAAAGGGGAATGTGTGATTCTTATTTGGTCCTCACTATTATTTTTATGTCCTTATTATTGTTATTAATGTATTCTATTTCGTCTTACACAGTTTCCTTCACTATGAATAATAGTCAAGTAACCGTAGAAATTTTAACTAGCTCAAATTACGAGAGATGGAGGCAGGACATAGAATTTTCCTTAGGAATAGCTGATCTAGATATGGCACTAAGGGAAGACATGCCTATCATACCTAATGAAAGTACACCTGAACAGAGAGAGAGGCTGGCTAAGTGGGAGAAATCTAACCAACTTAGCTTGGTTGCAATTAAGAGGACCATTGCTGAACACCTGTTGAGTGGTTTGTGTCACAACATCTGCTAAAGATTTTCTCACTGCTATCGGAGATAGATACCAGGTATCCAATAATGCTGAGTCTGGATATTTAATGAAAGAGTTGATGGATATAAGGTATGACCATAATAGGGGTGTCAGGGAATTTATTCTGAGAATGGTTCACATTCAAACCAAATTGAAAGCCCAATCCATTGACCTGAATGAAAGTTTCATTGTTCACTATGCCTTAAAATGTCTCCTTATTGAATTTACCTAAATCAAAATAGCATATAATACCACTGGTGAGAAGTGGAGTGTTAATGACCTTATTACTAATCGTGTGGCCGAGGAAGAGAAACTTAGGAAAGAAAAGAGTGATTTAGCTCTCCTGACCATTCATACTAAACCCCATTCTAGCAAGAGTCGTATGAAACATAAGAATCACTCTTATAGTGCTCCCAACAAGAAATTTGGCAATAGTCACTACCACAATGTAGGAGGGCCTAGGCAAACTACCTTCAAGAAAGATCCTTAGTGTGTCTTCTGTAAGGTCAAGGGACACCATAGAGGAGAATGTCATAAATTCAAGGCTTGATTAGAAAACAAGAAGAAATTTGGAGGTAATCATTTTCCTTTTGTCTGTTTTGAGTCTAATCTAGTTGATGTCCCTATAGATTCTTGGTGGTTTGATAGTGGTTCCACTACCCATATTGTTGTGTCCTTACAAGGGTTCACAAACATGAGAAAGCTAAGTCTGAAAGAAAGCAAGCTGAGGGTAGGAAATGATCTTGAAGTAGAAGTGGAGTGCGTTGAAGATGTTACCTTATTTTTAGATTAAGGGCATGAACTTATTTTAAAGAATACCTTTTATGTACCTTCTTTTAGAAGGAATTTGATTTCAGTTTCTTGCTTAGATAAACTTGGTTTTACTTTTTCTTTTGGTGGTGGAAAAACAAAATTGTTTTTTAATTTTGAAATAATAGGATCTGGTTTTTTAGTGGATGGTTTATATAAATTGTCTTTGACTTCTGATAATTTTTCTACATCTTTCAATGTTGAGACTACTCTCGCTAAGTGGTCTAGGATAAAAGAGAAATTCTTGTTCTTGTGGCACAAACGTTTAGGTCATATCTCTGGGGAAAGGGTAGAGCGATTAATTAGAGATAACATTTTACCTTCCTTACACTTTAATGATTTGGGGACATGTGTAGATTGCATCAGAGGAAAATTCACTAAGACCAAAAAGAAAGATGCAAATAGAAGTCTAAGTCTCTTAGAAATCATTCACAAGAACATCAGTGGGCCTCTATGTCCTACTATTTGTGGTAACAAGTACTTTATTACCTTTATTGATGATTTTTCCCGATTTGGCTATCTTTTTCTAATCAAAGAAAAATATGATGTACTTAAGAAATTCAAAATTTTTAAAACTGAAGTTGAAAAGCAATTAGGAAAAGTCATCAAGGTGGTGAGATCTGACCGTGGTGGTGAGTATTATGGTAGATTTGATACTGGATAGCAACATATGGGACCATTTACTAAATTTTTGCAAGTTTGTGGAATTGTTCCACAATATACCATGCCTAGTAGTCCTAAACAAAATGGTGTAGCTGAAAGGCGAAACTGTACTTTAAAAGATATGATGAGTATGATGAGTGGATCTAATTTGCCAATTTTTTTATGAGGGAAAGCCTTAAAAACTGCTCTTTACATTCTTAACAGAGTTCCTAGCAAATCCGTTCCAAAAACACCATTTGAACTTTGGACAGGTGGAAAACCCAGTTTAAACCATTTTCGTGTATAGGGTTGTCATGCAAAAGTTAGGATTTATAATCCATTAAAGAAAAGGACTAACCCTAAAACTACCCATTGTTACTTCATTGGATATCCAGACCATGCAAAAGGGTATAGGTTTTATTGTCCTAAAAGCGGTCTTAGAATTGTGGAATCTATGAATGCAAAATTTTTAGAATTGGACAAGGCTGAAGCTATTATTCCTACTATTGATTCCACTGTTAATGAGCGTGAGATCGTTTCTTTTCCTATTGCCATTGATAACGTGCCTACAATTATTGTTCCAGTCTAGAACTTGGTTGATGCTCCTTTAGTTGATTTCCCTACTCTGGTTGATCATCCTAATAATGTTGCTGACCCTCTTGTACTAGTTGATACTTCTCAACCTATTGAACCTATTATGCAAGTACCTCTTAGGATGTCAGTTAGATAGAGGAGACCGGCTATTTCCAACAATTACTTTGTTTATCTTAGTGAAGACATGTATGATATTAAGGATAATGTTGATCCTAAATCTTATTTGGAGGTGATGTCTTGTGCTCATTCTTATATGTGGATAGATGCCATGAAAGAAGAAATGCAGTCTATGGCTAATAATCAAGTGTGCGAACTTATTGAATTGCCTAAAAATTATAGGGCGATTGGTTGTAAATGGATTTTTAAACCAAGAAGGACTCGAAGGGTCACGTTGAGAGATATAAAGCTAGGCTAGTAGCGAAAGGTTTCACGTAAAGAGAGGGCATTAACTTCACTGAAACCTTTTCCCCCGTGTCCAATAAAGATTCATCTAGAGTTATCATGGCTCTTGTAGCACATTTCGATATGGAGTTACATCAAATGGATGTCAAGATAACTTTTTTGAATGGTGATCTCCTCGAGGAAGTATACATGCAACAACCTAAGGGTTTTCAGTCAAATGGTAATGAGCATTTAGTGTGCAAATTGAAGAAATCTATTTATGGTATGAAACAGACTTCTAGGCAGTGGTACCTGAAATATGATGAAGTCGTTACCTCCTTGGGTTTTGAAGAAAAAAAAAGTTGATCAGTGTATATACCTAAAGGTCAGTGGGAGTAAGTTCATTTTTCTCATTTTATATGTTGATGATATTTTACTTGCTAGTAGTGATCTTGGCTTGCTGAATGAAACTAAACAGATACTAACAAAGCATTTTGAGATGAAAGATTTTGGTGAGGCAAGTTTCGTGCTAGGAATTGAAATTCACAGGGATAGATCTCGTAACTTACTTGGCTTATCTCAAAGGGCTTATATTAATAAAGTCCTGGAGAGATTTGACATGTAAAACTATAAACCCAGTGATGTACTAGTTGTTAAGGGTGACAAATTCAATAAAAACTAGTGTCCTAAGAATGAAATTGAAAAGGCAAAGATGAAGAACATACCATTTGATAGTGTGTTGGGGAGTTTGATGTATGCTCAGGTTTGCACTAGGCCTGATATTACTTATACAGTTGGCATTTTGGGTAGGTACGAGTCTAATCCTGGTAATGCTCATTGGGTAGCTGCTAAGAAAGTGATGAGATACTTGCAGAAAACCAAGGAGTATATGCTTGTGTATAGAAGAGTTGACAACTTAAAGATAATAGGGTATAGTGACCCAGATCTAGTTGGGTGTCCTGATGATATGAAATCGACTTTTGGTTACATCTTTATGTTGGCTGGGGGTGCGATATCTTGGAAGAGCAAGAAGCAGACTATGATTGTGTCTTCTCCTATGCAGGCTAAATTTATTGCTTGTTATGCGGCTGCTACTCATGTTGTTTGGTTGAGAAACCTGGTGATCGAACTTCGCATTGTGGATTCCATTGCTAGACCTCTCAAAATCTATTGTGATAATAGTGTAGCAGTGTTTTACACTAAAAATAATAAGACGTCTAGTGGTTTTAAGCACATGGAATTAAAGTATCTAATTGTCAGAGACCTAGTGAAGAACAAAGTCCATGTTAGATGATCCCTTAACCAAGGGTCTTCAACTTATAGTGTTCCAGAAGCATGTTGAAGACATCGGGATTTTAAGCTCTTTTAATGTGCTTGACTAGTGGGAGTTTTGAAATGTATGTGATATTTCCTTGTCTTGTTAGAATTTTATTGTTAAATACTTGAATGTTCATTTTGCATGGATTATATTATTTTAATGCAATTGATTTGAATATTCTCTTATTACTATTTAGTATATATATCAATTGCTATTTCAAAACTCGATGTCTTTTTATATCATCATGTCTTGTGATTGACACCATATTAGAGTTAGAGACCTGTTACAAAATTTTGGACTGGTGTTCTATTAGATCATAATGTCTCCTGGTCAACACCATATTTGAGTCTGCAGACACTATTATAGAACTTGGTGTCTTTTTCACTCATCATGCCGGTGGTTGACACCATATTGGAGTTCAAGGCTTTATAGTTTATAATGAACTATACAATTTCTCTTGCTTTAAGCCTATTTTAACATAAATTGTAAGGACTGACGTTGAAAGTAGCGCCTTACATTAACTATTAGATCACCTTTATGTGCTATATTTTCATGCTACACTACACAATAATGATTGGTCGATAAGGTTAATGATATATGTAATTATGGATCGATGTTATATCCATAAAGGTTATAATGGGTGCCATGGTTCAATGCCATTTGACTTTGAGCAAACTTAGCCCTATTGAAGTGATGCATCTTGGATCATACATATGTATTAAATGTGGCCACATTGCACACACACACACACACACACACACACACACACACACACACACACATATATATATATATATATATATTAAATGTGGCCACATTGCACAAAATTTAGTTTATTAGCTTGAAAGTCGTTTTCAAAGGTTTTTTCACAAAAAAATAAATAAATAAAAAATTTAAACAATTGATTTTGCCCAAGTGGGAGAATGTTAGAATATATTTTATGGGCTACAATCAATTGTAGTTTTGGTTTTATTAAAAACAGGCTAATGATATGATCCCTATTGAGATGCCTATGGTCCACTATTATTATGATCACTATTGGAATTAAGCACTTTATATCGTTAGTGTGATTAATGGTATAGGTATAACCCTAAGGCCCATGATGGGTAGGCCTAGGGTTAATATTTGTAGCTAGGTCCCCGCGACACTCCTTATATATACATATGTATGGTCTCTCTACAGTTGGTCCTGTTGAGAACTGTATTTTTTAAAGAGAGTGGGTTTGCTGTGGAAGTCCTCGCCATCACCAAACGCTTACGCGGTGCTTTCATCATTTGTTGATCATGTCTTCAACAAGTAAGTATCTGTGTTCCCTATCATGTAATTGATTTAATGATTTTGTTTTTTTAACAATAATATACATAAAAGTTAACTTCATTTTTAAGGTGGTTATTGATTCTTCTTCTTTTCTCTGTTAGTATGCACCTAGATTTTTCTTCCCTAACTTTTTAGTGATTTGATGATACTAGTGAAACATATGTAAGCCATACACTAACCTCAAAACAAAAAGTTAAACACCAATAAAGCTTATTTTTAATGCTATATAAAATATAAACTACTAGTTCACATCTCATTCAGACAAGAGCCCTCTCCCTTTGCACCCCTCCTATATAATATCATTTTTATATTATTCTCATATATACATTATCAACATTCAATGAATGGAGATTAAATCCCTTGTTCAATTATAATTTCTCAAATAGCAATATGTTATAGCCACGAATATCATTTCTTATGACCTGATAAATGAGAAATACTAATAAGGGAGAACAGAAGACTAGATAATGGTTGTGGTTGTGGTTGTGGGTTTAACATTGAAATGATTATAGGTTGAGAGCTTAGGATTTAGGATTCTCAGTTTTTAGAGATTATGTTTGCATTTTAGTGGGTTAGGCAAACGTAAGAGAAGAATGGATAAATATGTTAAGGACTATTTCATATTTTTACCTAATAAATTGAATTTTCCATTTATTATTTAAAATTGGCATATGTAGCTCAATCTCGACATCAAAAGATTCATGGTGATTTTTAAAAAGTTTAAAGGCTGATTTGGTAAAAAATAAAGTGCAAGGGGTTAACTATTCTAAACACCAAAGTATAGGGTCATTAAAAGGATTTTTTTAATATTAAAAAATATACAAAATAATATAATTGTCATCACATTATATTAAAAATTATTCCAATATAAATATATTCAAAGTATATTATATTACAGTCAAATGTTCATAAATGCTAGTAACAATGTCATTATGGTTGAGTGTTTTGTTTCTGTTTATTAGTCTGAAAAGATACATGTCCACTGCCCATATTGCCATTGTGATCTATTGTTGCTCTCCTCTTTGTTTTTATAGTTTGTAATTGTCTTGAACTAATGCTAGAGTTTCCTTTAAACCTTTTACTTCTTGGTTCAAAGGATAATTTAAAAGATCTAAGATTAATATATTCATATTTCCTTTTATTTGCATGTGTGGAGTTACCAACCTATGAATTTGTCACCTTGCTTTTTATGGATTAGTTTAATGTAAACAATAAAAATAGGTAGGTAAGTATATATTAAACTCACATCTATACATTTTTGATTAAGTATACATTTTCATTAGTTAATGCTTCATTACGAATGCTAGTTTGCTAAATACAATTTACTTATTATCAATTTAAGAAACATATTAAATGTAAAGGGAAGGTCATAATATGTAAATAACTATAAAGATGTCTCTTTTATTTTTGGTCATCCAGTTATTGGTCCTCTAGATTGCCTCCTGTAATTATTGCTGTCAAGACCTAAAAAACAATACTATCATGTTAACATTTTATATTTACATGTCATCAATCTTTATTGCAGTTATAAGTATTTCAGGAATTAGAGATATGATAATCTCATTAGTGTTAGTATGATGGGATTGAGGTACGTAAAAAAGTATTGTGTAACAAATATCCAAACTCAAATATTGTTGAGCCTAATCAAAGTGAGGATACTAATAAGCTCTATGGAGTTAATGGTGAAGTTGAGGTCACTAACTCTATTGGTGGAGGATCTCCCAACCTTAAGGATGCCAGCCCTGCTTTCCCCAGTAACGTAACCCTCTTCATCTAGACTTTTAGTTTCTTTTCTTTTATTATTTTTCCTTGCATGCAAGGTCGTAGATGTATTTATGTTATGGGTATTTTTATCCTTTTAATTTTTGTTTATGAAAATTATATTTAGTTTATGTTTACAAACTTGTTTTTTTTTCTATAACTTAAGTATATTCAAGATTACCTTTAAGGTCTGTAGGGTCTAACTCTAATAATTATCAATTTTGAATGAATGAAAAATATGATAGGCATGTATAGTTTACCTTTATTGCCTTAGTATATTTTGTGTGAAATGAATGTGGTAGGTATTAAGGTTGGTGAAAAGCTCACATCCTGGCTCAGTTCAACCTAAGTGAACCAACTCAACTCAAGTTCATCAATTTTTAGGTTGGGTTTAGGCTTCTTTTTTTAATTTTGGGCCTTCAAGCTAAGCTTGAGCTTAATCTTGGATTTTACATCCTTAAGCCCGACTATTAAAAAAAAGAAAAATGTATTACCTCCCTTTTAGTTTGTTTTTCTTCTTTAGTGTCGCGTATAATAGTTCATAGTTCATATTTCTCTTTTTTCAAGATCTCAATTTAACTTGAATTGGTCTAGAAGTAGCTATGTTGTGATGCACAAGCAGTCTATCCATTCAAGCATAATACGTAACGATTTCAACTTGTCATTGTATCTTTTTTATTTCTAGACAAAGTTCTTTTCTTATGTCTCCAAAATCTGATGGAGGAAAGTACTTTTTCTTATTTAATTGTTGACCTTTAGTCTTTAAAAATGATTTCTATTAGGTTATATGTATGAGGTAATACTTGTTTAAATGTTTGCATGTATGATGAGAAGACACAAGATCTTAAATCTTCCAAATAGGCTTTTATACATGCAATATTATCAATGGTGAGATTTGGCAACAACTTCAAACTCATGTCAGAGATGAGGGGTCATAGATTAATGGGTCGGGTTAATTTTAAGTTAGAGTGCAGATGGTTTAGAGCCTTTAGGCTTTAGAAGAGCTTTGAGTTACTAGAAGTGTAGCGTCCCCTTACCCTAGGAATACGCACCGGGACGCCCGAAGGTTATTCCGGTACATACCCTACGATAAGGGCACACTACGATCGATCACTACAGTCACCTCATATGGCATCATATCAATAT
>JAOQMQ010000008.1:19786179-19798726 GCA_027563845.1 Erythroxylum subrotundum
AGTTAACACTTTTGGGCCTGTAATAACTTTGAATATCTATTTCTGACAGTATGATGTGATGTATTGTAAGCACTGTTGAGATGTTGTATATGAACTAATCTGATTTGTTTGTTCTGTCTTGGGTGGCATCCATGTATCCTCCCAGGGGGTATTTGGGTGTTACATAATTATTTATAGTTCTTTTTAATAATTAATTTAATTAATTAAATATTAAATTAAACTGCTAATAAATTTATTAAAATTAATATATTAAATAATGAAATATATATTTTGTTTATTGCTCTCTTATCATCTGGATATTGATACTTTTTTACAGATAAAGAGATGATATATTTCGCCATATTTTAGTTTTAAAATATTTTTTATTTTTATTTTTTATTTATGTATTTATTTTAATTTTATTTACATAATTTTTTAATGTGCCAGATTTATTTATTTACTCTTTAACCAACATCACTTTTTTATTGTCGCATCTGCATATGGGTCTACTGGAAATAACCTCTTTACTATGTAGGGGTAAAACCGCATACTATCAGACCTCTTCAGACCCCGCTTCATTGCGGGACTTCGGCCTAAGTGTGATAATGATATTTAGTTAATAATAAATTATATTATCAAAATAGAAAAAAAAACATTATTTTTTATAGTTTTCATAATTTTTAAAAATTGAAGAAACTAAAATTAAAAATTAAAAAAATTTACTAAAATTATTTTTTTTTATACTAAATTTGGAAGAAAAAAAGAAAGAAACAAGCTGTTAGCCGTTTCCAAGCCTGACTTGATCGTCATCCAAGGAATAGAGGTGAAGTTACAAGTCTTTAGCTGAATGGACTCTAGCAATCAGGGTATAGCCAAATTCCCGACTAAAGTGAAGCTTATTAATACACCTTTGATTGAGGAATCATAATGAGGTTTGCTGTTGAAAGTGAAAGGAACCTGGCAACATCACCAACGAAAAACACTTAAATTGGCTCTCTCTTTCAACAACAACAGGTATTATTTATTAACTAAGCCTATGATTATGACTCCTGTTGTTTGCTTCTTCTAAGAAAACCTTTCTTATTTTGGCGATAGGACACCGTTTCAATCATTGTGCTATGTTCAAAGCTAACAGTTCCACGAGGTTACTTTACTCTTTGAATGGTTCCAATCACTTGTTCCATTATTCTGTTCACGATCATCTATTCTTTATAGGGTTACACACAAAGCGTTGTAATTGTTGTAAATTAACTACTTATAATTAAAAAGTTCAATCGGTTTGATTAATTTAATCGTAAAAATTTTGAATTATCAAAATTTATAGTTCAATTTTCTATTTTTTAGTTCAATTTATTATAATAATTTTTAATTAATTAATGCATCAAATTTTATAAAATATTTTTAAATTCTTTAATTTTATTTAATCTTAAACTGATATTATAATTATCTAATATTAGTTAAATCTTTTAAAATTTTAAATTTCTTACATTACAAGTTTGACCGTTTAATCTGATTTTTAAAATATTGCCTATGGTAAATACTCTTTAGATCAGGCTGATCTGGTACGAGCGAGGATTAGTCTAAGTATGGATAGCTTAAAGGTGCCTTCCTAAAATTGAAACCCTCTTAAAACACCTCTACTAAAAAAAAACCTCTTTTGACTGACCTACCTAAGGTTTTGAAACTCGAATCGGACGTTAAACCGGAGGCCTTACTAGTCACCGATTCGACCGGTTCGACCACCGGTCGAATCAGTGTGACATCATAATTACGCAATAATTATATTTAATTATATATAATATTAGTAATATTTAAAAAATAAACCAAATAATATAAAAATATTAAAAAAAATAAAAAAAGTAAAAAATTTATTGAACCATTGGTCGAACCGGTTTGACCGGTTTTCATTTGTTCAATTAGGGGTCAATTTTTAGAGATGACTCGAACCGAATAATCGACCAATCACCGATCAAATCGGTTGAATCAACCGATCCGGTCCAAGTTTTAAAACATGGGGGCTGCCCAATAACACAATCTAGAAAAGGGTTTAAATTTGAACGTGGATGAAATTGGATAAACGGAACAGTAAAAAATGGTTAAATCGCGGATTCTGGCATTTACTGAAAACAAAAACAGTTGGCATCAGAGGAGACACGGACACCTTCAATTAGAAAGTCAAAGTAACCATCTCGTAACAATTCCTATTCAGGAAAAAAAAATAAATAGGAGAAGTGCAGAGTTGGTAAACAGTAAATGCTTTCTGAAAGAAATATGATTTAGTTTCTGAAACTCTGATACATTCAACAAACTCTCAAGCCCAAGACCCCACCATCGTTTCAGGTTTCTTTACATAAATTCTATTTAGATGTTCAACTCTCAAGTTGATCAATAATATTATTAAATGACCGTTTTATTACAATAGCTTGAGCTATTATGCGAGGCCAACTTAATTAATTTTATATATTTACTAACATATCTCTTCAAGTGAAAGTTCTTTGGGCTTGAAACTTGCACATGATCACTCTATCTTGTGCTGAATAATAGGTGGGTAGTAAGATTTGAACTTACGACTACTTGGTCACAAAGGCTCTGATACCATGTTAAACGACCGTTTTACCAAGCTATTATGTGAGACCAACTTAATTGGTTTTATATATTCACTAACAAATATAGTTTACAGATAAAAAATACACACATTCTTTACAATTTAAAAAACCTTTAAAATTTGTAATTTGTAATATTAGTTTATTGATTACAGGTTACCAAAGAACCATACATAGCACTAAATAGGGAGCCCCCGAATACACCAGCTACGCTCAACATGTGAAATGGGTACATAAGGCGTAACTTCAAGTATGGAATTCAAAGAGATCAAATAGGAAATGATGCTCTGAATTATAGAACTATAATGAAATATACAATCAACCAACATTTATCGAATTTGAAACAAAGTCATAAGAAATGGTTCGATCCTCTTATTTTTCTTTCTCGAACCAAGAGATCCATGAATTGGGATCCTAATGCATATAGATACCAATGGTCTAATGAGACCAATAATATGTTGAAATCTCTCTTCTGATTTAAAATCGTGATGTAACGTGTACCCGCCCTAGTTCCGAAATAGATGAAATAAATCAAAAAATAAATTTTTGTTCAAAAAAGAAATCTTATCGAAAATGTCCATAGAAATCCTATCGGAATTGTCCATATCTAATTCATCATTCAGAACTATATCACATTCCGAATATGACGAAATATGATGAATTCAGATGGTATTTTGTATTAATTAAATTTTAATAATTTATTATAATCATCTTAATTAGTTCAAATTATATTTAAAAGTAAAGCCGAACTACCATATTAATGACATTTGATTAGTTTATGTTTACTATTTACATTATATATGTTTTATTCAATATTTGTCTGATTCAACAATGAAAAACTTGAACTAGTTAATTTTTTAGTTTGACTTAGTTTAATAATTTTTATTGTTAAAAACTTATCAATTTAAATTAATCAGCCAATTTTCATAAACAAATCAATTGTATAAACTAAAACAAAATAATTAATTTTTATTTAATAGTCTCTTTTTTCTAATTAAACTTTAAAATTTTCGATAAGTAAGGAAAAAAATTTAATCATTTTTAAATTTTTAAATTTTATTCAATTTTTAACTAATTTTATGGCGGTATAATTTTAATTGAACTTTTTAAATTTTAAATTTCTTCTCTTATCGGTTTAACTTTTGAAACTATTAGTCTTATCTTTTTTTAATTGAAATTTAATATAAAAATTAAAATCAAAAGGAGATTTTTTTAATTTAAAAGATAAGAGAAAAATATCTTTGACCCTAATTTTACAAGGAAAAATCAAAGCGATTAATGGATTTCACATTAAAAAAAACCCAATAATTCAGGTTCCAAAGTACTGAGGTTGCTTTTTTTTGTCTAGCTGGAGAAGAGTCAATTATTCAATACCCCACATTACCTTTTTTCTGTTTCTGGAAAAGAAAGAAAGCTAATTGGTCAAAATCTTATTATATAGAGATGAATAGATTTAGTCTCAGTAAAATCCTGCACAGTGATTACATCACAAACTAGTGAAGGAGCTTAGTCAGCTGAAACAGCAGAGAACGTGCAGTTTATTGTCTCTACTTGTGAGTATGGGCAATTGGATTATAATAAAAGCACAACCCTACACTGCACTCATTTTACAGTGCCTTAACCATTTCCTCAATACCACAACCAGGCTGAGAAGGTCTAATAGTACGTAACTTTATTTTCATATGATAAAGAGGCTGTTTTAATTTTAAATATTAAAACAAAAAATAATCATTTTTATGTTGTCGCAAAATTAAAAAATAATCAATTATATTTTGTTGTTTAATACTCCGGTCCCAATTTTTTGAACTGCATAATACCCTAGTAATAAAATTTTAAGTCAACTTATTTCGTGTACATGACTCCTTACTTTATGAAGGTCCTCAATATATGCAGTTTTTCTTTTGTAATTTTTATAAAAAAGTTATTTCCGTGATTCAAGCTTATCACTTTATGGTCAATTTAGTTATTTTTCAAATAAAATCTTTTGAATTTATCCATCTAAAAAAGACCCATAAATATTAATTTTCGTCAAAACCATTTAAAATATCAAATAAAATTGCTTAAAATAGAGGGTTTACTTGTCCAAAATCTTATAGAATCTAGTGCTATAACAAATTATATTAACAAAATCAGTGAATCCCTCTAAACTAGTGGAATCTATAACAATAAGGGAAATTAATTTAGAAAATAGAGAAGTTTAGTTAGAATGTAATATTTGTACTATTTAAAATCTTTCCTCCAATTGCTAGTGAACTAAGACTGAGTTTATTCTATTATCTACATCTCTTCAACAGGCATACCAACACACCTTGCACCCCTTTTTGTTTAATCTCAGGGCTAGATTAGGACTCAATGAATAAAAAATCGAATCTATTTGACCGATTCAATCATAAAAATTTGAACTGTTTAATTTATTTTAAATTTTTCGATTCGATTTATTTTAATAACTCTTGTCGATAAATTTTAAATTTTTTTGTTTAAAAGAAAAAAGGTACAAAATTACAAAACTAGTCCAGAGAGAGACTAATCCTGGCTATATCTCGAGAAGAATTAAGAGATACACTGAGGGTGCATGTGCAAAAGGGATTATCCCAGACTCCAAAATGAACAGTAAAAACTACAGTGTAAACGAGAGACTTATTAAGAAAGGATAAAAGAGGTCATTTTGAGTTTGAGGCATGCCAGCCCGCTTGTTTCACTTTGAAACCCTACCCTCGAAGTCTTCTAATGTCATTCTTAAATATGGTTTTTGGCTCAGACCAAGTGATAGAAAAAACAAAACAAAAGAAAACAAAACATCTCAACCTCAAAAGAACAAAAACCAAACCAAACCAACCCCACATACACACTCCACACAAACATACACTCTCTCCTCCTACTTCTGTCCCTGTCCCTGTATCTGTATGTGTTTCTCTCACTAACTTTGTCTCTCTGCAAACCACAGCAACCGCTCCTCCGGCATGGATCTTTCTGAGGCAACCAACTTGTTACTTTCAAAGATCAAGACTTTGGACCCTGAAAATGCTTCTAAAATCATGGGTTGGATTCTGATACAGGGACTCAGTGACGCTGATTTGGTACGCTTAGCGTTTGGTCCAGACACCCTTTTGCAGGATGTGGTTATGAAGGCCAAAACTCAGGTAGGATTTTTAGCCAACACCTTTTCTTCACCTTGTTCTACACCTATCTCTCCATTAAATCCCATCTCCAGACCCAATAATAGCAGTAACCCATTTTCGCTTTCCTCCCCTAGACTCACCGGAAGTGGTTCTGGGAGTAGTTCTTTTGTTGATTTTGGGAAAAACCAGTTACTACATTCAAGAACAGTT
Organism: Erythroxylum subrotundum; assembly: GCA_027563845.1. Taxonomy (NCBI): domain Eukaryota; kingdom Viridiplantae; phylum Streptophyta; class Magnoliopsida; order Malpighiales; family Erythroxylaceae; genus Erythroxylum; species Erythroxylum subrotundum. The sequence continues at coordinate 19,792,091 of JAOQMQ010000008.1, forward strand.
CCTGGTATACTATCCGACTATAGTAGTAATAACCCCATTAGCACAAAGTCGAGTCCTTTTTTATCCTATGATAATATACGTTCTGGCTCTGTTTTAGTACCACCGTTTTCTAAGAATGTTGGCAATAATATCGGCGGCTGTGGCAATTTAAACGGCGATATGTTGGATGAGTGTCATTTTGGTGATTATCTTTCGTTTCTTGATGAGTCCTCTTCAAGAAATGAAGAATTTGTGGACCAAAGGGGTCAGTTGGGTACTTATTCACCGGGAAATGGGGATGCCCATTTGCATAGGAGAAGATTTTCGGAGAGTGATGCGTTTTTGGGTGTTGAAGATGAGAGTCTTGGAAATGGTTATAGACCATGTATGTATTTTGCAAAGGGATATTGTAAGAACGGGGACAATTGCAAGTTCATACATGGTTTTGGTGATAATGCTGAAGTGAATGGTGGTGGTGTTATTATCGGTTCACCGAGGGAAATGGACAGACTTTATCTGCATCAACATGAAGAGATGCTGAGAGTAAAGGCTGTACAGCACCAGCGTCGATTGGCTTACAACAAGTATTTGAATTTTCTGTTGCAGCACCAAAGTGACACCCAAAGGTAAAAACTTTGGTTTTCGGATTTGTTGTTTACTTTAATTTGGGGATCCTACAGTTGGAAGTTGTTGTATTCCATATAGATCTTTCTCTCGAACTTGTTTGGGCGTTTAGAGTTGGTAAATTTTCGTCTTGCCTTCACTTAGGTGCAATATGATGCAGTTTTTATTGCGTTTCCTAGGACAAGCCCATTATATCACCTTGGATTGGATTAATGATTAAGTTTCTTGTTGTATGTGGAAAAAGTTGCCAGGGAACGCACTGGTGAACGGTCAGAAAATGCTGCTCAATCACTTTTATTGACGCAAACTTTATATTCAAAAATTGGAAATTTACTTCTGGTTTTATTTGTTGTTTGGGTTTATGTGAGTGCTGTTTCAGTAGAATTGGTGATGCAGAAAAAATCTACATATTTCTGTTATTTCAGTCATCGGCCCTTCTAAAATCAAATTATTCCTATAGTGTTGCTTTCTCTTGATTGGTAATTATTGTCTGGGTGTTTACTCGATTGTAGACTGGGGACAGCCGCAGAAGCTATAATGGGAGATGAATTCCACAAGGTTGGGCGATTTCATCATGAAAGGAATGACCTTTTGGCAATGGGAATGATAGAGAAGGCAACTTCAGCTTCCAGACAAATTTACTTGACATTCCCGGCAGACAGTACTTTCAAAGATGAAGATGTATCAAATTATTTCAGGTATACTACCTCAATTTCTGATGATGATGCAATCTTAGTAACATCATCAACTTGGTTGGACATGTAGTAATAAGAAACTAACTGTTCCTTACATCTGCAAAATGATGAAAGCATGTTCCCAATAAAGTGATGGAACTAACTTAAAAATAATGACACCGACAACGTTTAGTCATGATAAATCCAAAATAGAAATAATCACAGCCAACTGCATTGAACTTATGTTGGACCAGTGGCTTCCTATCACCTCTAATTTCTGATAGTGATATATGCTAGATGCCTTGTTGTTTTGGGAATTAATTTTAGGATACCTACTTCGCATATGAAGTTGTACTTGACAGATTTTGATTCTTTAATTCCTTATCCATGAAAAATGCTTTTAAAGTTCTGGCTTCTGTAATCAGGACTCGAATGGTGCATTTTGGAGCAGTAATATCCATGCTTTTTGTTGCCCTTTTTTCCTGTCGAGAAGGTTACCAACGTGTGCAATCTCATTCTTGCTCTATAAGTGACAACTGTTAATATCTAATTTGATGTTTGGCAGGATAGGGGGTTCTTGTCTTTAGATTTTTTCAAAACTTCTCCTGATCTTTTATCCTTCCAGAATTATGCATCTGTAGTTGCCATAGCAGTGTCTGATCTCATCTCTGGTTGTTAAAAAATGGATAGTAATATTAGCCTGAAAATAGAAATAAGAGTGTATTTGAAAGGAAGAATATTGCTCTATATCAAAAATCTACACATGTTATCTGCTTTACTGCTATCTGCTTGAAAATTGCATTTCCTAGTATTTTCTGGACTTCTTAATTTAGTAATTCTTTATATGGTTGTAGCAAGTATTGGTTTTGTAGATGAAGGAAACTTTTCATGCTAATTGTTGTCAATATGGAAGGCCAAAAAGTAATCATATAAGCTCTCAAACGTTTTGTTTGTGTATCTAACAAAGTGTTCTTTTCCTGCTAGCACTTTTGGACCTGTACAAGATGTCAGAATTCCTTACCAACAGAAACGAATGTTTGGATTTGTTACATTTGTTCACCCAGAAACGGTGAAGATTATATTGGCGAGAGGGAACCCTCATTTTATCTGTGATTCACGCGTTCTTGTCAAGCCATACAAGGAGAAAGGAACAGGAAGAATTCCAAATGAGTATGACTTTCTTTCATATTCATTGTTCCTTTTATCTGTCTTACCATTTCCCCTGAGAATGCTTCTAATGCTAATTGAGCAAACAGCAGGAGGCAACAGCATGTCCAGCAACAACTTCTGGAAAGGACAAATTTTCCACTATGTTCTAGCCCATCTGGGCTTGATTCTAGAGAGCTGTATGATCTTCACATTGGTGAGTGAAAATAAGCATTCTGCAATTGTTTATTGAGAATCTTTATGTTTTTTTCGTTAACTTTTTTTATTACTATGTCTTAGTTTGTTATATTTATCTTTTGTCCGCAGGTACTAGAATGCTTTATAATAATCAGGAGATGATCTTGAGAAAAAAGTTGGAGGAACAGGCTGAATTGCAGCAAGCAATTGAACTCCAAGGGAGAAGACTGATTAACCTAGAACTACCGGAGGTGAGGGGAGATTACATTAACCGTCACCAATGCAGTCTCTCTGTTGGTACTCCTGTTTCGTTGCCCGCTAACAATGCCATCGATCAAGATACTGGTTTTAAATCTGATGTAACATACCAGGAAGCATTAGGAGGTTAGCGAATTAGTGATTTTGTTTAAAACATGTTTTGTTGTATTCGAAGGGAGGAGTGTTGATCTTGCTAATTTGTTGAATATGCTGAATGCAGAGAATGTTGGTAGTGTTGCTGCTGCTGCTGTATCATCTACATTTGCTGCTGATGAACAGATTCTTGAGCAAGATGTGAATGCAACTTGCTTTGAGAAAAATAGTGTTTTGACTATCAAAGATGAGGTCATCAGCTCCGATGGTTGTGATGTCCATAAATGGTATGGAATCCTCATCTTCACAAGGCATTTCTCTACCATAGCTCCTTTAGGCCCTCTGGTACTTCCCTTGTTTATCCCTGTTTGCTTCTCTTTTCCATGTTACTCATTCATGTCCAACTTTTTACAGTCATAAGGACAATGTAGACCAAGCTCTTCCTGATAGCCTTTTTGCTTCTCCCTCAAAGTTATCTAAGAACCAGCAGCCAGCCCTCCCAGATTTAGCAGAAATCAAAGAAGCTCCTAAGGTCTCTGTTGCGTCGTCGTCCATGGATCTTGTTACTTCTACTAGCAAGGGGACTTCTCAGTAGTTGTCTTACAATTTACAGGGTACTGCCCCGTTAGCTGCCAGAGTCATAACCTGCTTTTTCCATTTGTCTAGTTCTAGTTGGAAAGTCTAGTCCTGACTGGGAGATGCCTTACGCTTATGGCTTTGATTTCAGGTACTTAGGTAATAAAAGATTAGTGTGGCCAGGAGATAACTTAACTTTGCTAGGGTAAGATATTATTGATTCTTGGAAAGACCCATACTTCTCTAAGTTGAACAATTCATCAATGATGACACAGTTTATTTTTGTCCTTGCAGAAAATTAGAGCACATTCAAGGAAGAAAGGTCCTGTAGAGATGTATAGCCAAAGTATACCTGCACTGAGTGGTAGATCTGTAGAGACTATCTCAGCAAGATTGCCATCTTTGTCATCATCAAAATACAATACTACTAACATACATAATGGACAGGTGGACTAATTTTAGTACGGTTTTCATCTTCTTTGTTACTTGTCGCCCATTTGTAGGTTTATGTGCTGGGCCACAGACTAACATGATCCTTGTTACAATGCAAGTTACACATCTTTATGATATATTACCATCTATTTCCTTGAGTTATTACACACTAAATAGAACTCACGTGTAAGCACTGAGGTCATAGCTCAATGTACAGCCTACAAGGAGAGAGCCCGCTGTTCTTAGTTAATAAAAAAGATGCAGTTTTGGTTGCTATGATGATTGGCAAATGGAAAGCACATGGTAGATGGAAGTGGATTAGCAGAACTGAGCGTGCCACATTTCTTCCCAATCCATCCTCTTTTTGCTTTTTACCTGTTTATAGTTATAGTTTTAACCACACTGGAACCAGTCCGTCAGATTCAGATGGGGCAAAGTTAGCAGAAAGGTAAAGCAGTAGCAGAATGTTAGATGGGAAAAGGGTTGGTTGGTTTAAATTGGTTGTTCCCTTTTGTGATCAATCAGGGGAGGGAGAGTCATACTTTTCCAGTTAGGGGACTTGTTTTGTCTTATTTTATTTCATTTTTCGAGGTCCACATGTGTCTTGTCACATGGGTTGCTGACATTTTTATAAAAGATGGTGCCAGGCGGGGTACCACACTCAATCACTCCCTTCCTTTTCAACCTTATTGAAATGCTTGTTTTTCCAGTCTGCTCTGTCTCTCTGCACTGGTCCCGGTGTTTCCGCAATTAGTTTAGTTCTCTGCCTCTCCACTCTCCAGTCTCCAGTCTCCAGTCTCTACCCTTGGAATTTTGCCTCTTCACTTAAATCCAATAACATGGAAACAACAATCTACTAACTACATATACCACAACAATGACGTAGCTCTTGGTTTTCTGTATTGCTTTACACTTCATTAAAGTTACAGAAGACAATGATAGGCAACAGGGTAAAAAGAAAAAGGTACAAGTTAGACATTAACGTTTTTCTGTTATCCCAAGTTCGTCTGATTATTAAAAAAAGCATCATGTCAAGAGTTATCAGATTAGTTATTACTTTTGACTTTGTAAAAAGAAGCAATTAAGTTTCCATGATTGGCCAATTGCCTGGACTAGTACCTTTAATAAGATCACGTTTGGAGAGAGCACATGGACCACCATAATTGACTTGTCTACATCAGATTTTATTATTGTGTCAAAGGTGTTAAGACTTCAGCATTGACTCCACTCTGCTGTGGTAATGATTTTAACATGTCTTTGGGTTGTACAGTACAAAATTGTAATCTTTGTTTCTGATATATATGCTTGCTTAGCCTTTGGTTGGTAATAGTACAGTTGTTTTTAACAATGGTGAGTATATGAATATGAACTCATAATGTGAAAACCCAGGTGGAGTTTTAAGAGGTCCATCATTAAATTTTTATAGTGTAGCCCAACAATATCCAATCCCATAGCCAATATGGGTTTTAGACAAAACCATGTTCTCTATATAATATGAAACGCTAAGCCCATTGCTCTTACCTTCTTTAGGTCCAAGATGATGTAACCCTTTCTTTACCATTTTCCACCAAAACTAGCAATGGCAAATAGCAACAGCATGCGTTGAATTCACTAAAACAAGCATTTCAGGCACAAAAGGATCACATCAGTACCATTTTCCATTAAAACAAATCCAATTTGGCCCTATCACTACGACTATCTACACCATGTGTTAAGATATATGGTATATATCATATTATTTGGTTTTGACATTTTTTGATAATTAGACATCTAAGATAATATTGATGAGTTTAAAATTCAAATTCAAGTTAATTAAATTTAATTGGGATAATTTTTTAGTTGTGATAGAGTCCTATTTTTAATTAATGTATATCTTGACAAGAAGTATGGGTATTACATGTGGGGTATTGCTGGAATTTCAGATTAGTTAAAAAGAGGTTTTGGATGGATATTAGTCTTTGTTGTGTGGGATTTTGGTATGTTAATTGACGACTATCTTAAGTACTTTTTGGTGGGTGCGTCAATTGTTTTTTGTGAAAAATAGCTAAAGTGATTTTGGGATTTTTGGCTTTGGTGAGACACACGACTGTGTTTATGAGTGAGCATTGTGAGTGCCTTGGGCGTTGTGTGAATTTACGGGTTATTATTGAAGATGTGGGCTGTTTGTTTGTGTGTTCTTTGGTGGTGTGTTCCTTGCTTGATTGATAACAATTAAATAGTGTAGCACGTGTTTTCTGAGTTGGAGATTCACGACTCTGTATTTATCGTATGGAGATAGCTCACGTTGGACTATCATCCTTGTGAAGTGGCTCACGGTTGGACTGATTATGTGTGAATAACTTTCAGATCTCTTTTAGAGAAGCTAAACTTATAGGAAAGTTGTTCTGTTTCACGGCTCTGTATTGATCGTGTTGAGATAGCTTACGTTGGACTATCATCCTTGTGGAATGGCTCACAGTTGGACTGATTATGTGTGAATAACTTTCAGATCTTTTTTTAGAGAAGTTTAACCTATAGAAAAGTTGTTCTGTTTCAATCTCAAGATTGTTCAGAAAAATGGAAAATTTCCAGAAACTTAGAAACCGCATGCAAACATATTCAAGCTTATGAATCAAAAATAAAACTGTTAAAGGTGGCTCTGATACCACTGTTGGAA
>JAOQMQ010000008.1:19819017-19835953 GCA_027563845.1 Erythroxylum subrotundum
TTATTAATAATAAATATTTTCATTACAAAACTGTAACTGAAGAAGATAAAGTTACATGTAAATACACTTGCTTTCCAAGGCACTATATATACATAACTCCAACACGATATATAGGCGACAATGTGTTAATAGCGTAAGAGCTCTTCAAAGGTTATTCAAGGAAAAAACAACTTTCACAATTGTGTTATAATGGTGGACTTTAATAAAACTTTTTGACTCAATGAGCTAGGAGTTTATTTTTCAACTATTGGAGGTCTTTGATTTTCTTGAGCATTTCAGAGTATGGATGGGGGAATCTATAACCACAAGCTCCTTCAGTGTCATAATGAATGGGGAACCTACAAGAATTTTCAAAGGCAATAAGGGGTTAAGGCATGGTGACCCCATTTCCCCTTGCATTTTTATTCTATGTATGAAAGCTCTATCAAAATTGATCAAACCTAAAATTGCCTCAGAACCATGGTTCAAATACTATAATAAGTGTAGCAGAATTGGAACAGTTGACCTCTCTTTTATGTATAACTTATTCCTATTCACTAGGGCTCAGGAGAAAATTTTTAGAATAATGATGGACACTCTTCAACAATTCAAAGAGCTTATAGGGCTGGAAATTAATCATGGGAAGAGCCAACTACTCTTGTCCTTAACTGCTCAAGCATTATAGTCTAAATTAGTCGACTTAACGGGCATTAAAGCTCATAAATTGCAAGTACTATACCTCAGTCTTCCCTTAGTCTCAAGGAGGCTAAGTTTTGGAGAAGGCATTCCACTAATGGAGAAAGTTCAAAGGAGATTAAGAGCATAGTATAACAAGGACTTATTCTACAGAGGGAGAAATCATTTCAAACCTTATAATTCATTTATGTTACTTACCTTTTAAGTTTTCATTTTTCCCTTCTATGTTCATCTTGTTTGAAGGACCCAATAAAAGAACATTTGGATATCAATGAAGTTCATGAAAAAAAAATTTGATGAAGCAAAATAGTAATTTAAAGTGGCTATCTGATTTTAATAGTTTTCTTAACCTTTTATAATATAATTTAGGTATCATGTAATTTATTTGTTTTGTTTTTTATCTGGTTTAATTTGGATCACATTTCAAAATTAATTATAACTTTATTTGGACCCTTAATTCTTGAAAACTCATATCAAATAAACTTTTTTGATAATTGGGTCATGTTTCTGGAGCCTAAGTGTTTAGCACAAACTTTTTTGATAATTGGGTCATGTTTTTGGAGCCTAAGTGTTTAGCACAGAGTCAAGCCCATAGGCTCAAGCCTAAAATTACAAATGATAGGAATTTAGTGCCTCTTTGGTTCAGCTTTTGGAGGGTAAAAAAAAGTACTTTTTTCATCGCAAAAGCTGTTTTTAAGAAAATTGAGTGTTTGGCTGTAAATTCCAAAAGCACTTTTTAATAGAAATAGCTTTTTCAGAAGCTAAAATATAGCTTTTTAAAAAGCTCAAATTTGAAACTTTTCAAAAAAGCACTTTTTCAGTAGATATTTCAGATCAATTAATAATCATATTTTTTAGTCTTTTTTGCCCTTATGTTTTACACATAATTCTCACAATACCCACAAACTCATCTTAACGATTATTTTGAGAATTATATAATATTATTTGACTTTTTTATATGTTTTAATATTTATTTTTGATATTAAATTTACTTCAGTTATAATCCATATAAAAGATTTGGTTAGATATATTTTTATTTATGTTTCATATGGTTTAAGATTATATAATAATTAATATATTGTGCTTTGCATATTGTTTAATATACTTTAAATAATATTTATATGTATAAATAATTTTTATTACAAAATAAAATATAGTTAAAATTAAAAGTGCTTTTTATTTTTATGTTGCCAAACAGTTTACTGTATGAAGCTCTTTCAAAAAAGCTCTTTTAAAATGACAGTCAAACAGTCAACTGATTTCTTAGAAAAGCTCTACCGATAAAAGCTCTACTGGCAAAAGCTCTACTAGTATATGCCCACCCAAACAAGCACTTAATCAGATTTCAGCACGACCACAATGCTGCGCTGATAAATGTGCTGATTACGAATATGATACAGGAAATACACCTATTTACCTCTATTTGACCCCTTTATAAGCATTTATTAATATGTATGTAACATGTATGCTTAAAATACTAGAGTAATATAACTAGTAAATGGATGCTTAAAATACTAGAGTAATATAACTAGTAAATGGATCATATATGCTGCAAAAGAATTTGAAGATAACAAACTACAAGCTTTGATTGCACCCGAATACACCAACGCCATTGCTTATTCCTTCCTTGTTGATAATTGTCATCGTTTAGTACTTCTCCTCCCCTTGGGCTAGATCTGCTTGTGTCCATTGTGGGGCATTTGGGCATTAGAGCATGGACCTCTACAAGGCTTAAGGCTTCACTTTCTATAATGTAAACCATTAAAAGTTAAGAACATAGTAACATGTATTCCTTTTATTTTATGAATACAGTTCCTCGACTTTTAAATTAAATAGTATTTGAATCAATTCACATGTAATTTCATTGATTTATTTCTTTAAGCGCTTTTAAAATAGAAAGTTTGTTCTGAAATTGAGAAATTAAAAAAAAAACTCCCATCTTTTTAATGTGAATTGAACATGAATACACCTGACCATAAATTCATAAGAAATTGGCTTAGGTTTCTTTTATTTTACTTAATCATCTTCTATTAAGACAGAAATACCTATTCCCTTTCTCGCAATTATAACTTTTCACATGCATGTTGTGGTTGGAAAGGATGAATTAATCAACGGTACAAATGTTCCCCCAAGGAAATCAAATGGCAATCAACACTCACTACAAGAAGATTGCAAATTACCGATAGAAAATTCCCAACGGAAAAAAATTAGAAATTGTTTTCCGTAGGTAAATTTGTCAGAAAAAAGGTATTTTACGAAAGAATAGTGAATGTCGTCATAAAAATAGGCATCAATAGTCCCCGGTAAAAATTCAATACAAAAGTTACTAACGGAAAAAAAAAATTTAGTACGAAAATTAGCTACGGAAAGGAGATTCCGTAGGTATGAAAACATCACCTTGTAGAAATTTACCTACGGAAACTTAATTCTGTCAGGAATTTCCCTACATATTTTTTCTGGTAATTTACCTACGAAAACACTATTTTGCAGGCAAATTCAAATGAAGGTGGTATTGTCGTTTAAATTGGAAGTAAAACACCAACGTTTAAATTGGAAGGAAACGTCGTCGTTTTCCTTCCAATTTAATCGACAATACCAAAGCCTTCCCTTCCCTTTCATTTTGTTCTTCGTCTTCTTCCTCTCTGTTATTTTCGTCTTCTTCCATGTTTGTCGTTCGTCATTTCCAAGGTTGTTCTTCCACCAACTGCTTCCATTGTCTTAGGTTACTGCATGTCGAGGTTGGTCGTCTATGCTCTACTCTTGGGTTTATTTTTTATGCTTCAATTTTTATTGTTAAATGGTTTTATGTTCGTTGGTTTTGTCACTATAGATTAAGTTATCAGGGTTTATTTCGGTTGTTAATGAGTTGTTGTTTGTTATTTCGATATATTGTGATTGGTTGATAAATAATTTATGTTAGGGTTTGAGGACAAATTGATGTGGGGTGTTAATTGAATTTGTTTTTAAACATATGTGATCTGATTATTAGCACAAGAAAGATGATGAATGTATTTAGGAACTTTAGCTAACTCTGATGTCTTCTTGTGTTCGTGATCTGCCCAATACCTATTGCATCTCCTTACTTTGTTATTGCTGTACATTTTCATCCTTTCTTTTCCATTTCCCTTTCTTGTCCTTTTCTGTTTGAAAGTAACAACTTTGAATTGTATCAAAAGAAAAGACCCAATTAAAAAAAGAAAATCTTACACAGTTTTTTTTTCATTTTCAATCAAAAAATGACGCCTCATTATTTACTACCAAGACCAAAACCGAGAATTGGTTGCTTTCCTCTTTCTTTAATTTTTTTAATAAGAAAAGAGAAGAGACATTAAAAAGTAATAGTTGGTAGGAATAATCTAAAGGAAAGAGGAGAGGGTGTAGTTTCATAAATCACAATGCTATGCTCTTTTTCATTTTTCATTTTCAACCTATTTTTCTCATCTTCATCGTAACCTACTAATATGATCAAGAATCACTTTTTTCTTTTCATGATTTTTAGACTCCCTCACATCATTATACGTTGCCTTGATTTTCTTAAATTATTATTTCATTGCCTAAGAAAAAAAGATCACATTTTCCTTCTCTTCCTTAGGAGTTAAACCATCTTTAGAAGGCATATTTATAAGCTTCCTAGAGAAACACTAATTTCTACACATTTTTTCTTAACTTAGTTTATATATATATATATATATATATATATAACTAATACAATATAAAGAAAAATAAATAATAAGATGATTGAAACAATTTTGATGACATCCTAGAAACAAAAAGACCCAACTAGTAATAGAAAAAAAAAAGAGAGACTTAAGAATGAATATTAGAAGAAGATACCTTAACTAGAAATATTTAAAATGAAAAAGAAAGAAACCAAAATGGATAAACATTTGATTTAAAGCCTAAATCTGATACCAAATTTTGAATATAAAGAACCAAGAACCAAACATACAATGGTTAAAACTCTATAAAGTAAAATCTTATAAGTTTTGGGTTTGTTTAGTAACGTGTAAAGGATAAGAACGATCTCTTAATTTGGATTAAACTAAATAAATATCATAAATCTCTACATCTTGTTGATGAAGTTTGTACCCCATTATATATGATTACATATGATTCATACTTAAATTGAAAAACTAACAACTATTACTACTTTAACTAGGAACTTTAAAATACTAGTACAATTTTAGTTGGAACCTTAATATACTACTTTAATCAAAACTCTAGGTAGTCATTAGGTTTGCATTAATGACTCTTAATTTACTTATTTCAATGCTTAGGAGCATATACATTGCATAATCATTTACATTTAGAACACAATGAAAAGGAGATTTTGAGTTATGTTTGGTTATATTTATATAGCAATTAAGGAGAATTGTTAGGGAACATATTGTTTGGGCTCCTTTTGATTTTAAACAATACTTGTATAGATTAGTATCGACAATTCATTCATTAAGTTAAAAAAAAAGGTCTAAAATTTATGCATATATAATTTACTTAATTCTCTTGTATGCTATCTAGGGACTAACATTTCTTTTGGAAAAAAAATTCTTCCTTAAGAACTTCTTAAACTTCCTAGTGATGAAGATAATATCCTTCCCTTCAATTGATAAAGTCTCTTCTTCATCACTTAAATATTCCTTTTGAGCTTTAAATTCCAAGTTATTCATCTTTGTAGGCAACTCCTCCTATTATGTCTCATTTAAGCACATTTTATAGATGAAAAGAGATTTAATAAACTCCTTTAATTTAAGACATTCAAATGCTTGTCTTATTAAATAATCTCAGCTTAGTTTCCTAAGCTTTATATAGATACCTAGGCAATTTTCTTATCATATCAATATCAATGTGAGATTTGGCTAAGCCTTTAAAAGAATGTATAATATCATTGAATTTAAAGCTCATTCTTAAGGTTCTTTGATCAAGTTTTATCTATATGAGTACATATTAATATGTAAGCATGCAACTTTTCTCTCCTTAACTTAGTTAGTTTCTTCATATGTTACTTTTAGAGTATGCCAAGTTTCATATACCAACTTAGACATGGATACCTATAAAATTCATTTTGACCAAATGCATGAATTATAATGTGGATGTCTTTACTATTCAGTGAAATCAGCCTATTGTTATTGACATCTCACTCTTCTTTACTATTAGGAAGTGTAGATTTTACTTTGTGTACTTTAACTTCCTTTTTTGGGACATAAGGTCCATTGGCTATAATGTTTTAGAAGTATAACTCTTTGGTCATAAGAAAAACTTTGTGCTATATTTTCAATGCAAGTACTTATTACCATCAAAGAATGATGCCCTATTTGCATTTTTCCCTCTTTATTAGAAGATGATAAAAATGCATGGATATGTGATATGATGATCCTTTCTCTAGTTCCATATGAAACAAAAGCAATGATAAGATATTTGTTCTGATACCGCTTATTGCCTTCGAAAGGTATCCAAAAAGAGCGTAAATTTGAGCTTAAAAATTTTGCAAAATTTTTAGTTAATTACCTAGTCTAAGTGATAGGCTTATTATTTCATTCCATTATAATCTTTTAGAGCCCACTTATGATTGTTCCAATCTAAACTTTCCTTCTTCTTTCAATTTCAATTGGTGAGCTAGGTGTCAAAATTTTAGTATTCCAAATCTCAAGGACTATTTGGTTGGGTCTCTCTCTTTATCAAATGTTCATTTCTCCATTTTTGGAGTATAAAGGTACTCACTTTGCTGTCTTTTTTTTCAAATTTTTTTAATGTATATGTTTATTCATGTTAATCATTAAAATGAATTTTCGTTTAATGTTTCTAAAGCATGATTTATTTATCTACAAGTAAAGATCTCGATCATATAATAATTAGATAACTGCTTAGATGAAGAAACAATATAATTCTATTAAGTCCTCTCCAAATATTGGCATTAGTTAGTTGATATGAACGGTAGATACTTGAAATTAGTTAACATCACATGCAACCTAAAATATTTCCCTGTCATTTGACATTACAGAAATTTATGCATATGTTATAATACAATGATTTCTTCTTATGTTGTTGTTAATGTGTAAATTAAAGATTAAATGTTATGTAAGATTAATATGGATACTGCCATAACTATTAATATATCTAACTATGAAATCACTTTTTCAAATAATAGTTTTGCATAAATGAGTAATATTGATAGATCTTGGATGTATAGACGATTAACACCTGATGCTTTCATTAATCTTGAGTTTGTTGAGGGAGTTTAAGCTTTTATTGACTATACATGTTCTCAACTTGCATATATGGATGGTCCAAAAATTAGATGCCCATGTAAAAAGTGTAAATATATTCGTTTTCTTCCTATTGATAAAGTGAATCTCCACTTGTTGAGAAAAGGTTTGCTCCAAACTATTTTGAGTGGACACGACATGGGGAGTCATTAATTTGTAGCACCTCAAGGGGTAAAGAAGTAAACTCGTCAATAAATGTGGATGGGTTTGAAGGGGAGACTAGATTTATAACAAATAATGTGGGTGCAACTGAAAATCCTTACACCTAAATGGTTTATGATGCAGCCAGTTATACCTTTCAAAAAAATATAGAAAATTTTGAAGAAGAGCCAAACTCAAATGTAAAAAAGTTTTTTGACTTACTAAAATCATCTGACCAAGAATTATGGCTAAATTATGAGACCATAACTCAATTATCTTCAATTGCTTGAATATTGAACATAAATTTTGAAGGGCATATTTCTAATAGAAGTTTGGATAAAATTCTTACTTGGTATAATGAATCATTGCCTCATGATCATAAAATGGTTGATAGTTTTTATAATATGAAGAAACTTGTTAGGGTCTTGGTTTGCCAATTGAGAAAATTGATTGTTGCAATTTGGGATGTATGTTGTTTTGGGGAGATGATGTGAAATTACAAAAGTGTAAATTTTGTGGTCAATCTAAGTTCAAACTAAGAAAGCATACTATGAAGCAGAAATTAGTACCTTGGAAGCGGATGTCTTATTTCCTGCTAACTCTGAGACTTCAAATACTATATGCCTTTAAATTTACTGCATCTCGCATGAGATGCCATAATGAACATAAACAGGAAGATGGGATAATAAGTCATCCATCGGATGCACTCACATGGAAACATTTCAATAACACTCATTATAAGTTTGCAGCTGAAACTCGAAATGTTAGGTTGGGATTGTCGACAGATGGATTCCAACCTTTTGATAAATCCGACCAACAATATTCATCACGACCAATCATAATAACTCCTTATAATTTGCCTCCATGGATGTATATGAATGAGGCATATATGTTCTTGACGGTGGATGTACCAAAGCCTACGAATTCAAAGCATAAAATTGATGTATTCTTACAACTATTGGTATCTAAATTGCATCATTTTTTAGAATTTGGTGTGGAGACATATGATGTGTCTCTTAAACAAAATTTTTGTTAAGAGCAACTTTGATTTAGACTATTAGTGATTTCCCTGCGTATGCTATGTTGTCTAGATGAAGCACAGCAGGGAAATTGGTTTGCCTTTACTATGGAAATGATTTTGATGAGTTTTATCTTCCTAACGGGGGCAAAACATCTTGGTTTGACAACCATAGGAAATTCCTTCCTTCAGATCATCCATTTAGACACAATAAACAAAAGTTCATTAAGAATAGGATGATACAAACAACTCCTCCCCCTCATAAAGCTGGTGAAGAGATATTGCGAGAGAATGATGAATTATGGTTGCTGAAAGTTACAGAACTTGAAGTTGAAGAAGTTAATAGAAGGATTAGTAAAAAGTTCAGTTGGAAAAAACGAAGTATCTTTTGAGATTTTCCATATTGAAAAAATAATTTGATACGTTATAATCTAGATGTAATGCATATTGAAAAAATGTTTTTGATAATTTGTTCAACACCATAATGAACATTGAAGCGAGGATAAAGGACAATGCAAAATCATGAGATGATTTGAGACTTTTTTGTAGAAAGAATGAGTTAAATAAAGATCTTCGTACGGATAAATATCCAAAAGCATGTTACACTTTGCACAAAAAACAAAAGAAAATTTTGTGTGAATGGTTGAAAAGTCTAAAGTTTTCCGATGGTTATGTTTCAAACTTGGCAAAACGTGTGGACATAAGGAAGTACAAATTATTTGGGACGAAAAGTCATAATTGTCATGTGTTTATAAAAAGTCTAATTCCAATTGTATTTTGGGAGTTGCTACCGAATAAGATTTGGGAAGCTATAACAGAATTAAGTTTGTTCTTAAAAAGCTTAACATCATATAAAATAAAGTTAGCTTAAATGGAAAAACTAGAAAAGAAAATTCCAGTTATCTTATGCAAATTAGAAGGGATTTTCCCTCCAAGCTTCTTTGACGATATAGAGCATCTACCTGTACATTTAACACATAAGGCTAAACTTGCTGGTCCAGTTCAATATCGATGGATGTATCCGTTTAAGAGGTAATTATAGTTAATTTTTAAATAAAATTTATAGCGTGTTTTAATCAGTAATTGTAATAACCCTATTTTTAATATAAATATTTGCATCACTTGAAGAAAAATGTTTAAAATAAGGCTAGAGTTGAAGGTTCGACATGTAATGTTTATTTAGTAGAGAAAGCAAGTACATTTTGTTCACATTATTTTGAGTCCCATGTGCACACAAAAGAAAGAAAATTTTCTTGTAATGACGATGGGGGTGAAACAGGTGATGTTAATGGTAACTTATCCATTTTCACATATCCTGGATGAATATGTGGATGCTCAACAAGAAAAATGTTAACAGAATAAGAAATAGAGACTACCCATAGTTACATTTTATTAAATTTGCCAAGAGGTTCAATCTTTTGTGAAGTAAGTTTAAGTTAATTTTGAAAATGATTATTTGGGTTTTCGAGGTGAGTAGTGTTCACAACTAAAATACATAATAATACTTTTAGATTATACGAGGAATGGTTATGTGAGCTAATGCTCGAAAAAACACAGAATGATTTCATTAAAGAAGTTGAAAGCCACTTTTCTCGATGGTTTGAGAAATATATAAGTTTTGACTTGCAATAATTAAAATGATTGAATTATCATATCAAAGTATTTAAATGACAGTATACTATTTAATATGATAATTTTTTTTATGTAGGCCTTAGAAAATCCAATAGAGAAGAAGTTCGTATGTGATCTTGCGAAAGGACCTTTGCGAACTTTTAAATCGTATTCAGTTTATTTTGTTAATGGATGCAAATTTCATACAGAATATCATGGTTATAACATGACAATAGTAAACAGTGGGGTTTGCATATAGGGAGAATTGATGGATTACTATGGTAAAATTATTGAAATACTTGAAATTAAGTATCCCACATTGAGTGTGATATTTAAGTATGAATGTTTTGATCCAACTCCTCATGTTGGAACAAAAGTATATAGACGATATAATCCCATTGAAATCAACAAGCAAAGAAGATTTAGACAATTTGAACCTTTTATGTTGGCGATGCAAGCGACCCAAGTGTATTATGTCCCTTTTCTTAAATTAAAACGAGATAAGTCAGATTGATTAGCCGTTTGCAAAGTAAAACCTAATGGTGTTTTCGAATTGCATGCAAAAGGATAAAATAAAAGAATTGAAAGTGAAGCGTGTTAGGAAGATGTTCATGAAATAAATGCATGTGTAATATATGTCGAGAATAAACCTTTGAACGATCCAAATAATGAATATTATGAAATTTCATCTAGAGATGATGAGGAATCTATAGAGGGAGAGAGATCTGAAAAGGAGCCTGACATTGATTGTAATTCTTCAGTAAAAGATGATGATGATGACTTTGATTTACAATTAATTGATGATAGCAATTAATTTGTGCAAGTAATAGAATATTATATGAATAAATTTATTATTGCATCAATAATGTATTGTTATATGTTTCATTTATATCGTTATATTAGTGGAATAATTAATAAAATGTGAATTTCAGGTTAAAAACGTGTCACATAAGAGAAAAAGGGATATGTTGCGGTCAATGGTCAAGTTACCACCATTTTTGGAGGAGCTAGTGCACGTCCAAGTGAAGCATCACATTCTACACATGCTATAGAATCAAGTGTTGCACGTCCAACTAGTGCACATCCAGATGAGGCATCACCTTCCCCACCTACAATCCCTGTAAAGTCATATTGCCTACCTACTGCTAAACCATCTAGCACACCTGCTAGTCTGGTACACCATCCAGCACCCTACTCCCACACCAGAATCTGAATCTATACCGACAGAGATATCAGAGGTAAATGTTGTAAATGAAGGAGGCAGACTCCATCTTGGAGCTAAGGGACTTGATGGAAGAATTTACATTACAATTGTTAACAATTTGTGAGTGAAATTCTAAAAATTTTGTAATACATGATAACATCATAGGTTTATACTGAAGTTATAAGTTTTAATTGGAAAATGATCTAAAATAGCTTATATATTAGGTTGATTTCGTCTGGAATGTGCTCTAGATATATCTCATCCAAGTTCAAGTAGATATATAGAACTTAAGGGTTATATATAGAAGAATATCTCTCAGGGAACGAAAGATTTTTATCAAGAGTTTGAGGTACAAAAAATATATTCTTTAATATTTTTTATTTTATCTAATTTTATACATTAATTAGATAAATATTGTAGTTTATAAGCACTTATAATAGGTTTTTCTTTTTTTAGAAAGAATTTTTTTGGGATTCAAAATTTGTTGTTGTCATTTATAATGTATAGGGGAGGTGAGCTCGTGCACTTTATAAAGACTTTCTTGGTTCAATACATAAGAATGGTATACAACCTCCTTATATATTTGAAGAAATATAAAGTCATTGGTAACAGGACTAGGCCATACCCGAGGCAATCTCCATTTCAAAGCACAATTATGCAAACCGATGGGGAGGACCAAAGGGAGAGAGTCTACCTGTATACATTGGAGGATCTATGACCCACCAGGAGCATGCAGAGAAACTTGTAAGTATCTAAATTTTACATTTATATTCTGATTTGTGTACTTTGATGCATGAAATTTGATTTCAATGACATTTAATGTATGAAATTTATAATGAAAATGTAGCATCCCACTCCCGCAAGACCCGAACCAGACATCGATGGTGATATTGGAGTCTGAGCCCCACGAGGGTGGCATGCTAGGGCACTCAATCATTCAGAAATCGGTATACAGGATGAACAGTAACCTAGAAGATGTTTATGAACAGTAACACAGAAGGTGTTTTACAATTGGCATAACTTTTAGCTTCGATGTCTAAAGATTCCATCCTATAAACCGTTGGAAAGATAAAAGAAAGATTTATAACTTTCAATAAGGCAACTTTGTCAAAATCTATCTAGATCAATCCCAAATTTTTCCCTAAAGTTCAAAGACGAATTTTACATTCATCCACCAATGTACTGCACCCAGTTCTCAACTTTATGAAATTTTGAGACTCTTAAAGATAGAATTGAAATTCGATTTCTTCATAAGAAATGTAGCCATATGTTTCTAGTTTAATCCAAGCAAAGAATCATCTCATTTGGATAACTAGAAAAAAAAAAGTTATGGCTAACAGACCAAAGCACACTCAGTGAACATTTTTCAGATCACTACCAATTTTGTTTATAAATCTTTCCTTATCACAACTCATACCAAGATCACTCTTTCTACTCCCTCTACTTCTCATTTTCAATAAAATCACATTTAAAATCAATTATACTCGGAAGTTGTCAATGAATGCATGTACCACATTTTTATGCACAAAGATTCAATATTTATGTACATGTACGCTAACATTATGCATGAGCAAGAAAAATGCATTTCCTTAATCTTTCTTTGAGCTCAGATGTACTGAAATATCGGGTCTTAACCCTTAGTATGGGAATGAGATGTTACAGAAAATATATATGTATTATAGAGAATGATAATTTTATAAATGTATGTTGTTATGAATGGTTGTGTTAAGAAAAAAAAATTTGTTTAATAGGGGATAAATATCATAAAAATAATGAAAACTTTACCAAAATTTTTGTAAATTGTAGTTCACTTATAACACTTTATTCTGATGCAGGAAAAGTCTATGGGCAAGAAGCCTACACAACGTCAGCTCTTTTTGTACACCCACAATAAAAAGCGTGATAGTGTGACCTTCATCAACACCTAATGTAGATAACTTAATGTATGTAAAATTTATACTTTAATATTAATTTGATAAATAATATTAGTTAAAATTTATCACTTATTTAACATAAACAATTATAATGAACGTTCAGAACTCCGAAAACTGTTAATGAGAGTCAGACATATCTTGATGCAGTTGGTGGCAGAGACTGTCGTGGAAGAATTTTCAACTTAGATTCTTTTGCAAACAAATGTTATTTACAATCTTCCACATCCAGTACAGTTAGATATAGTACGCAATCCGCATCCAATGAGAGAATCATTTAGCTTGAGAGCATATTGGAGATGATGACAACTCAGTTGCAATAGTTGATAGAGTACATAGCCCAGCTTCGTAATGAGATGGATTAGTTGAAGGAGAGGGGTAGCACCTCATCGCAGTAGCCAGATTATAACTTAGATTTATAATATTTCTGTACTTAAATGAATTTTATTTGATGTTTTGCTACTCTTATATTTTTTATGAATTCTTAATTTAAAGTTATTTTCAAGAGAGTTATTGTTGTACATTATAATTTTTATATTATATTATCAATCAAGATTATATTATTTAGAGATATTAAATGTAGAAAAAATCAATAGATTATCAACAAAAAATTCGGGTGGTAAGTGAAAAAGGTAGCTAAAATTACTATAGGTAAATTTTCTGAAGAAATTACAATATTATGTAGGTAAATTATCGACAGAATTTTATATTCCGTAGGGAAATTACCAAGAGAATGATATATTCCGTAGGTAAATTTAGCAACAGATATTGTCGGTAAATTTAGCGACGAAAATATTAGTTCCGTTTGTAATTTTAGTGATGGAAAATGTAATTCCGTTACTTACAAAAATTATAATATTGTCGAAAAATTTAGCGACAAAATCACAATTTTATCGAAAAATTTTACCTACATTCGTTTCTTTTATGACTCTTTCTATCGGTAATGTTTGTCATTAATTTTATTCACGTACACAAAATCAGTAATTTTTGTGACTAAAACTAATTTTCATGTAGTAACTTACGCGGAGGCATCGGTCCAAGAGAAAATACATAATATAAGAGTCTCGCTCCGAAATGAGCAACGTCTCCGGTCACGTGTCTAGGTAATGGGCAATCCAATATAGGGCGGCAGAGAAGAAAGTAAATGCTAAAACACATGCACCAAGACCAAGTGCGAGGGATGGTGTGGCCACGGTGGTGGGGCTAAATGAGAATAGGAAAAAGGACCAACACATTGGCGAGTTGTCAACTGCAGATACCGACACGTGTCTCAGTCACAACTCAGGGTGGTCCCAACCTTATACTTAATGAACGTGCTTGGGGTTCGACAGCAACAGGTGCTCTGGCTGCGATCCTATGCACATGTGCCTACCAATTACTTGGTGTGCGCCACTCATTCATTCTTTTTGTCCTTTTGTTCTGTTTGTAATTTTTGGTGTTTAAGAATTTTCTTTTTCTTTTTTTGTTATGAAATCCAAAAAAGGTTAACTTAAGAGTTAGAGCTAGAGGATCATATCACCTGTTCTATTTTTACTATTTTAACGATGTTTTAATTTATTTTATTATATAAATATGTAGATAAAATAAGTTGAAATAGTATTGGAACAGTAAAAGTGGAACAATATATACCTTTTTGAATTAGGGAGCATTCCTTTATTTATGAGGGCGGATTCTCTGTCTATTTTATACTGTCCTTATTTTGTTTCATGAATCTCAGTCATTTATTTATGTAAGATTTATATAAATAAATACATAAATAAATGACTGAAATTTATAAAATAAAATAAAAACAGAATAAAATGAGCTGAAGATCGGAGACTTTTGCTTACAAAGTACAAACACAATAGATTTAATGTTGCTTACACTTATATTCGTTTTGTGCATTCTTAAATGATATTGTCACGCATCTCAAGACATTGGAGTTTGAAGGCAACAGAAGTTAACTGTCTTGCACTAAGGATGACTATATATATTTGTCGGCAAGTCTAATATTATGTGGAAAACCTATGTACATGTGGAGACTGGAGATGGTGCAATCACATATACTTCTTATTATGAATTATTTAGAAAAGAAAGAGAATTAATTATACAGAGTTGAAAAGCTGCAACTGAAACTTTTTCCAATCTCCAGAGATCTCCTTCGTCTGCCACTTTGGCCCAGAACCCTAGACATTGACGAATCGTTTTGATGACAGATAAGACTGGGATATGCAAGAATGTGTCAAAACAAAGGTTTTTGCTTGCAAATACTGCAGCTTGCAAAGACTTTGGACCAGAACTCTATCGAGTGTTTTGAATGGGCACAGAAAAAGGTATTGGGGTGCAGTGACACCTGTAGCTAACTTGGAAGCTTTTAGTAATACATGCCAGCTTGAGATAGTAAAACTGTGTGATCTCTGGGGAGCCACCATATCTTTTCTCAATTATTGTAGCACTTTTGTTTTTATTGCATCGGTTTGATCCAAGTGCCAACTTGCTCTTCCCTTTTTCACCACCAAATTCAATTCTCACCACGCAAACTAATTGTCTTTGCAAGAAAATCTACACTAGATCCCTCGAGGATTGACCTACTATACATTGATGATAAAGTTAAACACACATGCCTCCCAGATTATCCCCACTCATCTTCCACACGCTAAAATAATCTAAGACAATTCGTTCTAAATGAGTGGTTAGAATTTAAAGAATAACATGTTTTAAATTTTTATGAATAAAAATTAGAAAACATCAATTTTTTTTTTTTTGTGATTTCATAAAATTTTATTGATGTTTTTGTAATTTTAAAATTTGCTGAGAGCTTTCTGTATTTTATAAAAGAATTTAGAACTCTTTTATGTTTTTCAATGTTAAATATTGTTAATGTACTAAATATCAGACCTACAATACAATACAATGTTTTAAAAATCAGAACAGAAGTTAAATATTTTGATAATTTTATAAAATAAAATATTAATATATTTCACTTATAAAAATTTCTTTTTTTTTTTACAACATATGGGATTCTCACAAAATTTTATATTACAAATATTTTAGTAAAATTTATAAAGTAAAATGGTAGTATCTCTTACCTATAAGTTTTTTTATGTTGCTCTACACATGAAAAAATAACATTATTATTATTATTAATCTCCTACTTATTGTTATTATTATTATTGTTTTTTTTAAGAATATTATTATTGTTATTACTACTTTATTTTTATTTTTTAATTCGACTTATGAATTTCTTTGATGTTGTAAAACATGCAAAAGATTCAAATAAAGCTTAACATAAGCTAACATGTTATGGTTAATTGCGAAGGAAATGAATCCATCTTTAATAATTAAAAATAATTTTTGTGAATGCACAAGAAAAATGAATATCTGTCAAAAAAATATATTAATTACGATTTTAATTAAGCCTGGAGACCAAGTACAATTTTATTAAGGTGTAAGTAGAAACTTGAAAAGCTAATAACAACCAAAATATATCACATGGAAAAGGAGAGTAGGAGGTGTAATTGGTAGTACAGATTTTATTATATACTCGAGATTATACATGAAAGGATTAAAAACGAAGATAATGTGGAATACCTTATTTCGATTCCATCTCTGATTCTGATGTTGTTTCCAAATTCCAAATGAACACAAATCTCCTAGGATCTTTATAGAAAGTGTTTCCCGACATAAAATTTACGTCTTTCTATAGTTTTTTTAAAGCGTAAGCTCTCTTAACGGGTCAGAGAATTCTTATGCTTATGATTGATATGAGCAATTAACTGCAGGAGACCTTAACTTTTATATATAACTTCTATATCGAGCTTCTCCATCATAAAGCTGATATGGATCAGGTTCACACAAAAAAATATCAGTTTTTCATCCGAACTTTATGTCTCATTGATTTAGATCATTTATTGAGTCACTTTATTATCTTTATCTGGATCAAATTACGTAACTAAACCGATAATTTATTGAAAAATCAAAAAAAATGTAATTAATAATTGTCCAACTTTATAGAAAATGACAAAATTATCCACCAGAAGGTCATCCCAAAACTTGCATATATACATATTTAAGTACACCAACATGCATATATTGATAAAACGAAAATGTTGAG
>JAOQMQ010000008.1:19842314-19884361 GCA_027563845.1 Erythroxylum subrotundum
TTATATATTTTATTAAAATAACATAATTTTATTAATAATTTGTTAATAAATATTATATAAGAGAACAAATAAATTTATTTAATTAAAAATAATTTATCTTCAAGTTTTATCTAAAATGTAATTATTATCAGTGATAAAAATATAACTACATTAACATTAACATCCAAACAAGTTTGTATTTTTATTTGAAAGAAAAGCATAAATAAAAAACTGAAAATTACGACAGAAAAATAAAAGTAGAACTAAATGACTTCATAGCAATTTACCGTAACTTTATAAGTATTCAATTTAACACACCGAAATTTGAAAAAATTCAATAATACGCAATCTTATGTGTAGCCATTGTATAATAAAAAGTAGGACTTTTAAGAAGCATCTACCTATTATTTATCTAATTATTCTTAATAATTAAGTGGTTGGGGGTGGGTGGAAATTACAATAGTATTATTGTTACGTTACTAAGGAATTGAATACTCACGTACCATCTAACTATCCTACTTAAATAACCTTAACTCATAACAGCCTGTTTGAACAATCATGCAATAGCCAAATCTCATAACTCATGAGCGTTCTTGTTACTGAATCCGTTAGTGGTGTGGGTGTGATCGTATTGGGTACGGTTTGTTTGTTTTTAAATATCTCAGTCAAAAGGGCTTGGTCAACCAAATAAAAGGGAGAGAGGGAAGGTAAGGATTATTCGATTAAATAATGTTACTAAATCACCCCTAAAGTAAAACGTCGCTTTCGCTGGTGGGTCCCACCAATTCACTTGAATACATCAATCCTTTTTTTTTTGTTTTTTTGCTGCACGTGTTGGAATTCATCCAAAACTTTTTGCCAGCTAAGCATTGGCTGGGGTTGCTGCCGAGTCAACCCGTGTCCGTCACGGCCGATTTGTTCATCGTACGGTCCTTGTTAATTTGATCTTTCCTGATTTCCGATGTACGCTCGTGATAACGTCTCGGGGGTAATTTCACGTGTTTTCTAAAAACATATAATTTCTACAATTTTGCTTCGGTAAAAAGAAAAGGAAAAGAACGTGGGTTAGACTTTGGGAAGACGCAGGGACAGAGGGACAGACAATAGCTTTATTCGTGGGGTGGCACAGCTGGACTTAGCGGGGACACAGCTGGCACTAATATGTGGCTAACGTCGCCGTTTTATTCTTTATGGTTTCATCTTTTTCATGATTCTGTTACATTTTTTGGGGGCTTTTGCCCTAAATAAATAGAACGCAGCTGTCTCTCTGAGCATTTGGGAACTTCCATCTACTTGGACAAAACCGAATCAAAACCTAAATGCAAAAGGTTGCCCTTTTTTTTTTCCCTATTTTGCCCTTGCCCCTTTGCCTTTTTGACAAGTGGGTCCTCACCAATTTATTTTGTTTATTACGCTGTTAAGGGCATTTAGGACACCATGTAATGCTTAAGAATTATGCACAAAATATTTGTAAATTTTTTGTAAATTTTAATTTTTGTTCTATTTTTATTATTGTCTAAATTTTAATTTTTGTAAAATTAAATATTTAATCTTGACCTTATAAATTTTTTTAAGTCATGTCTTTATAAGTTATTTTTAATTTGTTAAATAATAAAATTCATATAAATTATATAAAAAATACTAATTAAAAATTTAACGTTAGATTATTATTATTATTGTTGTTGTTGTTGTTATTATTATTATTATTATAAGTTATATGTTTTTTTATTAGAGTTATAAACTTGATTTTTGTAGAATTAAATATCTAAAATCTAAATTTCTATAAGAATATTCAACAAAATACTATGATATATAATATTCATACCCTTATAATTTTTTTAAAGTCATGTCCTCATAAGTCGTTTTACACATAAACAGCTAATACTAAACAGTTAATGCAATCTGCTGGTCAAATCAGCTGATAGAACTACCTATCAACTAACAGCTAATGCAATCAGTTGATTGCCAAACATGACCTTTAACTGAGTGTTGATGACGATGACGAAGACGACGAAAAATGTTTTGAATGTTGTTGTGATCATATAAAATTGGGGTGCAACTTATTATTGAAAATATCAAGATTAGCATAAATATTTGTAAAAAAAAAAAGATATGAAATATGATAGTCTCTTTAGTAGATGGGTTTTTATGGTCGTGTATTGGTAAAAGAGAGTTGTATTACTATCACCTAACATAACAAGTGATGTCATTGCCATTTATAAAGTCAACTTTTATGTGGAAACCCCGTTTTGTAATCGCGACAAAATAAACACATGCTTTCTCCTATTCTTATATGCCAACTTGGTTTAAAACCAAAGTGCATGCAAATTCCACACAAATAATTGACAAAATTCCCACCCAAATTGAAATACGTAAGGATGGGAAAACATTCACCAATCTCAATAGCTATAGACAACAACAACTAACCGACTCTTCTTCATTATGTTCAAACTCATCATGATATTGTTTTGTGCACGAACACAAAATGGACACGACCTATTCGGAGTTGGCAATGTTAAAAAAAAAAAAAAAGGGCTTTTAAACCTAAGACACAATGAGCGGTTGTTGTCACAATCACTAATCCCCTAATGTTCTTAAACAATCACAAGCACAGCACCTAGTCCCACTCCCAACCCTCCCTTCCACTCTCCACTTTAGATATGTCTTAATCAATCCAAGTCAAACACAATCAATGACATCATCACCTTTCAAAGTTTGGGTCAAAAGCAAAACCCTTTTCTTTTTTCTTTCTAAGTAGATGAAAAAGCTTGTAAATAAGAGGCAGTATCTAATTATCTATACTTTGGATACATACTATTCGCCACTAGCGTGTAACAATTAAGGATAAGCTTCCTCAGCCTACACAAGTGGCTGGATTAGAAATATCTTACGTTTCGAGTGGGCAATAGCGTCCACCCGACCCCCAAAACAAGTCAAAAATCCCGTTAAATATCATAAAATAAGACGGTCATAACAAATCTGTAATTCATTGGCATCTACAAGGGCAAACATGTCATTTCATTGTCTCTATAAGTACTCTCCAGTTCGTCCCCAACACTACTTAGATGCAAACCACCTCATTCTCTCTCTACACCAAATAAAGAAAGCTCGGAAGAGGAAATAACTCTCTTTTTATTTAAACCTTTCCTCGAACAGGTCACCGACAGTAACCACTTTCACCGGCGATTAATCGTTTAAGGCACCGCCTGCGAGAGGCTGAAACGGCCCTAAACGGGAGAGAAGGAAAGGACTGGAAGTTTCCATTTTGGGGTCCATATGCAAAGAAAGCTGGGAGCTTTAAGTTTTTTAACCATGAAACGTCGCCGTTTCCCTGTTGGGACTGATTGGTAGTGATAAGTATTAGTGAAGGAGAGTTGTTGGTGGTTTGATGGGGAAGGTGGCGGTGGGAGTGGCGGTGGGGCTGGCGGTGGTGGCGTGTGCTGTGGCGGGGTTGATGGTGGGAAGGAGAGTGAAGAGTAGGAAGAAGTGGAAGAGAGTCGTGGGGATACTGAGAGAGTTGGAGGAGTATTGTGAGACAACTGTAGGAAGGCTGAGGCAAGTTGTTGACGCTATGGATGTGGAAATGCATGCTGGGTTGGCCTCAGAAGGAGGGTCGAAGCTTAAAATGTTGCTCACTTATGTTGACCGTTTGCCTACCGGGTAATCCATCTGTCTGTTTTGTCTAATGATAGTGGTTCTCTTTTCTTTTTGCCTACTTAGTTTATGGAGATGTATTTTGGAGTTAGGCGGGCTTTCGTTATATTTTCTTAAAGGATTGTTGATTGCTTCTAGGTCAGTGTGGCAATCCTGGGGTGATTAGATGATGTTCTAGTATGTCGATGATATGTGTATGCTTACTGTATATTGTTTCTTCGGTCAAAAGATTTATGCTTTCTTCCTTGGTTTTGCTATTTCATTTATTGGGTACCTTGTGGGTTCGGTATGCTTTTGTGGGGTGTACTTCTTTTTTCGCTTATCTTTATCTCCTTTTTTCAGTTGAGAATCGAGATTGATGCCCCAGCCTGTTGGTCTCTTATCAATACTTTGGAGTTGTGGTTTGCAATTTTGTAATTGTTTTGTTACAATTTCTTCACTCTTCCTGGCGGCCTTCTTTTGTTTGTTGTCAATACACACTTCCGTCCAAACGGGTCAAATTGTGACGATTTTGGCTATTTCATTGTTGTATATGCTGTTTTTACCTCTTCATATTATACAAGTTTCTTCTTTCCTTCATTCCTTCCTTTCATTCTTCATTGTTATTTTTGTTTCTTTATTCCCTCACGGTGAATTAGTTGTTGTAGAGGATACCCTTGCAGTATGTGGGAGGGGTCTAATTTTAAAGCTGTCCGCTTTTAAACTATTAACGTGTATCTTGTTCGCTTTTGTTTATGCATCATTGATATTGATGAATATATCCGTTAACTATTTTGTTGGGAATATTTTTCTGGAAAAAAAAACTTGCTAGATAAGATTTCATAGAATCTTAAAAGGTGCCATTTCTTTTCCCTTCTATTCTCGTATAAGTTTAGTGGGACCTTATGAGGGATACTGCTTGCCATTCTCCTTTACGTGGAATCTATTTGTTCTCAGTCCTCTATTTGGGTATTTGTTTACAAAAAATGTAATTCTAAGACTCTTGTCTGTTTTTTGTTTTGCAACATTCCATTGCTGATATACAAATGGTTTTGCAGATTCTTGTCTCAATTACCCTTTGGATGTAATCTGCAGCTAGGGCATGGATTTATCCATGAGTTTCTACTTCTTTCCACAATGGGCTGTAGTTTAGGAGTTTGATTCATAAAGTACCAACTCATAGATGTTTATTTTCTACTTTCAATATCAAACATGAGTCTCACATTCTATTTCATTGTGTTCTATTTTTAGTTCACATTTCCTTGTTTCAGTAACTAGTTGTTCATGATATTATTCTAGCTTCTACTTATGTTGTATCCACAATTGGTTTTTGATGTTATTGTCAGGAGTGAGATAGGAGCTTATTATGCTCTAGATGTTGGAGGTACTAATTTTAGGGTCTTGCGGGTTCAGCTAGGAGGCAGAAGATCCTTGATCTTATCAAAAAATGTGGAACGACAACCAATTCCCCAACATTTGATGGAGAGCACAAGTGAGGTGATCAGCTTAGACTTCACACTTTTTTTCCCAACTTCGACATCCGCTGTTTGAAGAAGAGTTAAAGTATGACAAGATTAAAATGGATTTATCATGGATTTCTTCCTGCAGGATTTATTCGACTTTATTGCTTCAACATTGAAGCAATTCGTTGACAGAGTAGAAAGTGGTTCTGAGCTTTCGCTGTCTAAAACCAGAGAACTTGGGTTTACGTTCTCTTTTCCGGTGAAGCAACTTTCTTTTCGCTCGGGGACGCTTATCAAATGGACAAAGGGATTTGTTATTGAGGACCTGGTTAGTAAGAAATCTTATGCTATGACTGTTCCTCAAGTGCTTAGAATCATTACTTTTGAGTTCAAACTTATTATTTTTGTTTGAAGTTTGATTCGTATTCTCTCTTGCTATGAGCAGCATCTCTTCTACTTTCATACTGTGTTTTGCCTTATGATAGTCAGTATCTGAATAAAAATTATCTAGAAACTTACAAAATGCTGGATTGAATATTATGCAGGAAGCTGTTTTGTACTGTTTATTAACATATTGTGCTTCTAATTTTAGATTGGAAAAGAGGTTGTTGAATGTTTACAGGCAGCGCTGAACAGGACGAGTTTAGGTATGGAGGTTACGGCATTGGTGAGTATTCCATCTCAAAATGAAAAGTTCAGTTCTGACCTTTTGAACTTTAGGAGATTTTTTACTAAGGATTTGTGCTCAACCTGTGACGCTTGGAGTTTGTTTGATGAAGGCTTGTGCTATGGACTGTTATTTCTGGTTTAATATTCTTATACGATCAGGACTGAATCTTTTTTTTAAATAATTTGGGGGAGTGGGGGTTGAGCTGAATATGAGCAATAATTAAGAGAGGGAAAGATGAAGAGCAGTAATGCCTTTGTTCTCTTTAAGCAGGTTAATGATACCGTGGGAACACTAGCTCTTGGACATTATCATGATGGAGACACTGTTGCTGCGGCAATTTTTGGTACAGGTACCAATGCCTGCTACTTAGAGCGGGCAGATGCAATTATCAAGTGTCAAGGACTTCTCACCTCTTCTGGGAGCATGGTACTCTCTCTCTTACCTGATTTAGTGATGTCTCCATCATTCTTCGGGAGACAGTAATAAATCTAAAGTTGCTAACATTGTTCTGTTCTGTCGTCTAATAAGGTTGTGAATATGGAATGGGGAAGTTTCTGGACGTCTCACCTGCCAAGAACTTCATATGACATTGATTTGGATGCTGAAAGCCATAATCCTAATGATCAGGTAAGTCAATTTGCTTCCATCTTTTTTGGTTACTTTAAAAAAGGAAGCATCTTATGTTTCCTAAATTTTATTTCAGGGCTTCGAGAAAATGATATCGGGAATGTATTTGGGTGAGATTGTAAGAAGAGTTATTCTCAGAATGTCACAGGAGTCGGATGTCTTTGGATGTGTATCATCTAAATTATCAACACCCTTTAGTTTGCAGTACGTGTTGTAATCTCTCTTTGTGATTCTGTACATGCATGATCTCTGCTCTCAAAAAATTGTTGTCCTTAAAATCCGGATTCATCTGGCCTGAATATGCCGTAAATTACTTTGGACGTAAATACGATGATGAACTGTTGATTATACGGCTCATGAGGAGAGCATTTGACGTTTAATGGCATGGTTTGGGTGATGCTCTATTAATGGTGTGAATTGGTCTATGCTTTTATCAAAGGTTTACCGCCTCAACCTCATGGTTGGATCTGTGTTGCAGTGAAGTGCATGTAATTCTTTGTTGGAACTTAAAAGTGCATGTACATTATTTATGAACGCATGCGTGATTGCTTGTACATTTTATTGCCATTTTAAGCTTCTGGTATAATGCCATTAACACAATGCCTTGTGTTGTTGCAGAACACCTTTGATTGCTTCAATGCACGAGGATGGCTCTCCTGAACTGAAGGAAGTTGCAAGGGTCTTGAAAGAAACTCTGGAGGTAGATAAGTGTCACGGACAAAGTATTTCATTTTTCTTTTGTCAATGAGTCTGTATATGTTTCTCTGTCTCATCTCTTTCGGTGGGTTGTTCCAATCCAGATCCCGGAAGTCCCTTTGAAGGTCCGGAAGCTCGTTGTAAGAGTGTGTGATGTGGTGACACGCAGGGCTGCTCGATTGGCAGCTGCTGGTATTGTGGGGATCTTAAAGAAGATCGGCCGTGACGGGAGTGGAAGAAGTAGAAGTGACACGAAAATGAGAAGAACGGTTGTAGCAATTGAAGGGAGTCTATATACCATGTACGCGATGTTCAGAGAATACTTGCATGAAGCCTTGAATGAAATCTTGGGAGAAGAAGTTGCCTCGCATGTCATTCTTAAGGTGACAGAAGATGGATCAGGTTTGGGGGCAGCTCTAATTGCTGCCTCGCATTCGTCTCACACTGTGGATAGAGAACAGTTGCTTTAAATATTTATCTCATTGATATACACATATAGCTCCTGTAAATTTAGAATTCTTTTCGTTATCGATACATTTCGATATAGAAGTATAAGAGAAGGTCTGTCTCTGTAAGCATTCGTCTTTTGGGTGGCTCACCCTAGTTGCTTCATATTCATTGGTATTATTCTTCTTTTCGCAAGTCTGTTTTCAACTTTTGTAAGGTCGGTCAATGTATGATGATTAATATTGCTAGTGACGTGAAATTGATGGCTCTCCTACAAGAAATGGAAAAGATGTCCTCCGGAAGGACGTATGATGTCTTAACTGTTGAATTCTTTCATTAGATATCCATGGTCGTTTTCGTTTGGTGGCACCTCCTCTCCTCCATTGATATTGCCTTCTGCTTTAAAGCCATTGTTAATTCAAGGTCTCTTGGCACTTTTAATGGCATGCAGAGCACTGACTTTCACATCCTCAAACGTCAAGGATCTAGCAAGAACCCTGTTCAAGGATTAATATGGTAACAGTATTGGCCATGAGCAAGTTCATAGTAGCTGCTTAGCTGCACGTGGAAGATTTTGCAGTTAAGATTGTCTACCTTCTAGACTGTAATGTATGTAATCCTTTGCCCTTTCCTTGTGCATCTCTACTGGTTTCCAATGGATTTTTGATGAAGCTGAGGGCTTTTTACTGGTTCGTGACTCTTCGACCACTGTCATGTACGTACACCTTAGCATAATTTTTGTTTAAACACCTAATCGATCACATTGAACATGACCAACCAACCTTTATCCTATACTAGATAGGTAACAATAACACAAAGTTACAGTCACTAACTACTTAAGGTTGTCTGTTCCTTATGTTGTTTTCTTGACAATAATATGATTGCTTTATGCAATGGTGAAATAAAAGCCGCCTAAGAAAAATGATATGCTTTGAGCTTAAAAAGTTAAAGGAAGTATTTCGTAAGAAGTTCTATACTAATTCTTCCATCTATTCACCATCAACCAACACTTTCGTGATAGGTACAAATACAAGTAAAATGAATTATTTGATCATAAAAATGTTGGAGAATTATGATCTCTTTGATGAATTTTTATATTGTGAATATTTTATACTCTAATATTTAATATGATTTGAAAAGCCAATGTATAAAAGAGAGTCACTCCATATTTTGACAACTTAATCTTTTGTGTTTTTTATCCAATTTAGTGTTAGACTTTTTAAAATTTTTTAATTTAGTTTCAAAAATTTTAAATTCATACCATTTAGGTCAAGACGATGTCTTTGTAAATAATTTGTTGATATGAATTATGAAGCATGCTTATATGAATCCATAGACTTCAGACGCCACTTTTATTTAAACTTAACCTTGTTTTTTATCCCAAACCTTGTTTTTTTTATCCCAAACTATCACTCTTCACATCATGGAGCCATTTAAAGTTCTTAAACATCCTAATATGAGCATAAAAAATCCAAACTTTGTTCTTTTAAAACCATAAATGATATAACCCATATCACAAAGGCCCCTATCTAATCCCTAAAAGAAGTATTCAATCTCCTAAAAATCTCAAAAGACAAAAATGCATTAAAAAATATACTGAACCTAATCAACAGTTAACTAAATTTGTTAGAGGTGTTGATGCTCTGTTTGAGATATTTGATGAAGTTGTGAATAAAATAAGGTATCAAAACATTGTACAATTCATCACTGACAACGATTTTGCTTATAAAGTAGTTAGAAAAAGATTGCAAAGCATGTAAAAAAAGATTGCAAAGCATGTACTCTTTTTATTACTCTTTCTGCTAGATATTGCATTGAATGATGTTAGAAAATATACGAGGTCTTAGATACATTCGTATCATTGATGAAGTTATACAAAAAGCAAGAAAAGTGACCAATTTCATCTATAATTATGCATGAGTTATGAATTTTATAAGAAAGAGTTTCATTGATAGTAAGAATTTGTATCGTCCTGCCATTACAAGATTTAGTACTAATTTCTTATCACTTCAGTATTTTATTCTAATGGAGAAAGAGCTGAGAAAAATGTTTATAAGTGATAGGTAAGTTGCATCTCAATATGGCAGGTTTAATGTCGGAATGGAGGTTTTCTAGAATTATACTTAAAGATTATGAATTTTGGTCCTAATGTTAATTTTCATTCAAGTTTGTGAACTTTTGGTAAAAGTACTTCGTTTGGCTGAAAGTGATAAAAAGGAAATAATGAGTTATTTTTATGATACTAAGGAGAGGGCGAAGAAAGTAATCAATATTAATATGAAAACATGCCATTTTTGTATATAATTTATCTTGTAGTCATTAATGAAAGATAAGAAAAACAATTTTACTCTTCGTGGTTTACTGTTAGGGGATTTTTTTTTGAATTGTGTATCTATTTGAAACTAAGTTTTACAAAGAAATCTAAAATTAAAAAAGAAATGTTATTAAATGTCACAATAATTATTGCACATGAGATTATGCTAAATCTCCTTAACTCACAAATAGAGGCCTATAAGGATATGTTTGGTAATTTTAGGATGCCCATTGCAATTCATCAAAGAGACAAACTTAATCAAGGTATATATTTCTTCTTTTTTGTTACTTGTTTGAAATTAATCAACATTTTATTTTATTTATAAGGCTACTTTTTTTATCTTACAGTTGCTTAGTAGGACTAATTTGGAAATAGTGTTCCAGAATTATAAATGTTTGTAATTCAAAATTTCAGTCAATATGTGAGTCCAAGGTATGAAAGGAATTGGAGCATATTTGAATTTATCCATTCCATAAAAAAAATATTGGAACATAAAAGACGATTTAATCTTCGTTTGATACAAATTAAAGGTTCGAGAAAGGTATATTATTATTATTATAAAGTTGAATATAATTTTTATAATTTATTAATAATTTAAATTTTATTTTTTATTAGGACTCTTAATAGAACAAATAGTTTTTATAGATCTAATTTTCCTTGGTCATAACAATCTTTTAGTGGATTGAGTTTATGAGTAACCAAGTTTTATAAATGCGAGTGAATTGGTGGATGAAATAGTATTGAAATGTCATTTAGTGTAATGAATTTGGATGATGGTAATGGTCAGATTCCTTTTAATGCTGGGGATTTTATATCAAATAAAAATTGAGGCCAATGCAATTTGAGTGGATATCAATGATACTGGCCTAAAAAATGATATGATACTATGTTGTCTTGTATCTAAATTTGGTACTGAAATGTACTAAGATTTGGTACTAAAACATACTGGTCGATATCAAAATATCAACTAGTTGTTGTACTAAATTGCAAAATTTTAAAACTTAAGGACGAAATAGAAAATTTTAACAACTAAACCTACTTGACCCACTCCCCAACCCCACCCCACCTACTGCTGTCTACATTGTGCCTCTCTCACTTTTCTCACCATCTCAGCCTGCTATTGCACCAATCACTGTAGCACCAATTAGGCTTGTCGCCCAACCATTGCCCCCTCACTATTGCACCCACACCCACACCCACACTCACACTCGCACCATCGTACCCACACTTTACACCCCACTCACACCATCGTACTCGCCAGAACCCATCGCACCTGTGGTTCTGCACTAGTTAGGCAATCACCTGCAGTCGCGAACCGCTTTTGCACCCATACCTAACTACATCCAAACCCAGCTGCACCAGCCACCATATCCAGTTGCACTTGCACACAGACCTGCACTTGCACCTGTTGACCTGCACCATTTCACCATAATCTATATGCAAATCCACTAACCCGACCCACACCAGTCCAATGATTCAGTGAAGGCTGCAGAAAATTGTGCATTTGTGTTCTATAATCCTTGTGACTCTGAGATAGGGATTATGTGAAGTTTGCAAAAAATTGCAACAAATTTTATGGAATTGTGGATTATGGAATTATGGACTATGGATATTGAAATATCGAATTATGAATTTATGATGAATTGTGTATTTATGTCTTGAGGCGTTGTGTTGTGAAGTAATTGTGTATGTTCAATTGTGATTGATGAATTTAAATTGTGTAGTGTATGTTGACTCCTGACTGTGGAGTTAATTTGAGTAAGAAACTAAGAATGTTGACTAAAATTGGTGAATGAAAAATTATTAATTAAAATAGGAAATTAGGATTTTAGCATCAATGTTGATTAAAATTAGTTAAGAAACAAAATAATGATAAGCATTACAAATTGAATTGTATTGATCAGGTTGAAAAAACCCTCAAAATTAATTCTGATTCTCTAATTTCTTGTATTAGTCGTAGAACTAGGTCGAATCCCAAGAGAACAAAAAACTAGTTTCTTAATTTTAATTAATAAAACAAAGTTGGGGTTTATGATTAATTAACTAATTTACTAAAATTAACAAAGAATCAAAATAAATAAACTGAATATAAAAATGAGAAATTTGAGAGTACTTAATTCTGATTCAAGAGAAAGATTTCATCTAATTTAACATTGATCATTGATCTAAAAAGAATAATTTTCACAACTGAAGCAGTTACTCCGAAATATATTAGGATAGCCATAATAAGTCTCAAAATTTCCTAATTTAATTGATTCAAACTAAAACTTACCATCAATTAATTGAGCATGATAGCATTCCATATCAATTAAATGATAGCAACAAGCTTAGTGAAAAAGATTATACCCTAAATTAAATAATTGAGATATCTATAACTATTCAACTTAGTTTTCTTGTTTCTTATAAGTTAAATATGCAGTTTCATAAATAATCTATTTGCTAATTGTACTAATCTTTCATGACAATTACGAATAACTGAATTAATGGATAGCTATAGAATAATTAGCATTAAATTAATTTTTTAGAATAATCAATATTAATTATTCATGAAATATAAGAACATAAAATAAGAAATACTTGAATTAAAACAAGAATATAAGTTTAAAATAAAACCTCAAAAGGTTACAACTAGAGTTTTGAATCCCTTTCAATTATAATATTCGAGTTTAGCCACACATGACTTTTGTTCCAAAACCAAAAATAGAAGAAAGATGAAAGAATAAAAGAAAACTCAAAAGAAACAAAAAGAGAATGCTGAAGAAGGTGAAAGACGTTTTTTCCTCTCTCTCTCTCTCCTACTCTAAACCTAGTCTCCTTCTATCTTGCAAAAATCCCTATCTAAAGCAAATCGAAATACCTACATGATAGGGATGGAAAGAAGTTTCCTACTTGAATTCCACCTCTTTAAATGAATATGACATTAGGCCTGATCTCGCTTTATCTACTGCAGTAATCTGTCCACTTTTTTCAAAATTCGTGATTATGACCAATAATACTCTAATTTGATGTAATCTCCACTTTTCATCTCTTAAAACATAAAAAATAATAAATTTCCTATTTAAGTACCAAAATATATCCAAAACAAAAGAGATAATTTCAATTAACATAACTAAATAATATCTTATCAAATTCTCCCACGCCGGACTCATGCTTGTCCTCAAGCATACATCAATTTAATACATCAATCATCCTCATAACAACCTCTTATCTTCTTTCATGTTATATCCAAAAGCTAATTCACATTAAAGGTTTAGGATAAAATAACAATCAAAAGAATAAACACTCATAGGACACATTGTTAGAATGACAATATAACATCTCATCAATTTTGTTAAAATCAAATGAAAGAAGACTTGACATCCTTTTATGAATTTCATTATATACACTCAAAGGTCTTTATGATTCATTAAGCTTTCAAATCAAATCGTAGTGAGTTATTTCTATAAGCTTGTTCATGAATCATATATCCACCACTTAAGAAAGATGAATCTCATGTATAAATTAAAGGGATTTATTAAGGGTTGTAACATGGCTTAGGTAAGGTATGACAAAAAAAAAGTGTCTGTGTTAAGTAAATTGAAGAAAATTACACAAACTTATGCACACAAGTTTTAACTCAATTTTGTCAAAGTATCACTTGATTCAAATAACAGTCCTTTCATTCACCTCTTTCCTTTTTTATTTTTTTTTCATATTGTTTCTTTCTTTTTTTAAACAAGAACATCAAAGAGGAGATTTTTTTTAATACTTCTCCCCCATTCTATAAATAAAAAATGAAAAATCAAAACAATGCAACTTGAATAAACTAATTTACTTTTCATCAAAAAAG
This sequence comes from Erythroxylum subrotundum, assembly GCA_027563845.1. Lineage (NCBI taxonomy): Eukaryota > Viridiplantae > Streptophyta > Magnoliopsida > Malpighiales > Erythroxylaceae > Erythroxylum > Erythroxylum subrotundum. The sequence goes on from JAOQMQ010000008.1 coordinate 19,855,973, forward strand.
TAAAAATCATATGCAAATAAGCTTGATACAATTCCTTCAACTTAGGGGTTCAAAAGTATTAAAGACATCAACAAAAAGAATGGTAAAAGTGGCTTGTAACAAAGTTATTATGTAAGAAAAGAAAGGTAAGGCTCAAATTGGTTTTCTACGGATAAAAAACAAAGTAGGCTTGTTTAGGTGAGAAAAGGGTTATACTAAGTGCCCTCATCATCTTTATACTCAAATTTGTAAAAAATGTGGTCTTGATATGCATTCAAAATCAAGTTCTAGCATAAAGAAGCTATGTTTGATAACACTCAACAAACAAAAAAGTATGAGCATGAATGTGATGAACGCTCTTAGGCTCAAAACTCACGTAGGTATTAAAATGTATCAAATCTTGCACACTTTCATTCAACAAAACCAATGCGATACTTAAAAATAATTTAATGAAAGACATTAATCATGCTTATCTTTAACACACATTATTTCTTAAACAAAAAATGTATCTTAACTTGAGGATTATTTATAAACAATAGCTAGAAAATTATGAGGTTATTACGAGACATAATCAATATATGAATCATAATATTTATGAGTTTAAGCACAAATCACATATTTCATCATATATATACTTTTGCTCCCCCACACCTACATCATACAGTGGAGGTGCTTATATGCCATAAAAATAATCAACAAGAATAAAGCAAAGAGTAGAAGACTCCCATGAGTTGTAAGCATCTAAAAGGAGATTTACTATAGTGTCGATGGACATGGTAGGGTTTGTCACATAACTGAATTGTCTTTTTTATTTATTTATCAATCTATCACATCCTTTGACTATTCGAACATGCTTCTGATGGGTACTTGTGGTAGGTTTTGTGACGAATTGATCTTGTGTAGTTGGATTCACGGTACACTTTCCCTCCATTGTTGTCTTATGAGTATCTTTGCAATGCCCCATAATGAAGACAAGTATAAACAGAAAATTAATCTGAAAAATAATGAAATTAATAATAGTTAAAATTAAAATGAAAGCAAAGAAACTAAAAGTAATTAATAAAAACGAATGCAAAATAAATAAAACATCAATACAATACTTGTGGTTGGGGTTGTTTGGGACATTTGCAACTGCTACAAGGCAAGACTTAAGTTGGATGCTGAAAAAGAAACAAAAGAATTAGGGTTTTGTCATTGCTGAATCGGATCAATTTTTACAGCTTTTATGTCAAATGAGTAATACTAACTCCAAATTCGTAGTTACGCTGGTGTATGCCTCTAATTTCAGATTTCAGCGTGAAAAGCTTTGGTTGTATGCCTCTAATTTCACACATTGATTCATATAGACAGGTGGAGAGGCAATGTCTTCAGGATTATCTTGATGCTCTTACTTTCCACAAATCGATTCTCAATCAAAAGGCACGCCTGAATTGGTTGCATGATGGGGATGCAAATACAAAGTACTTTCACTAATCGATGTTAGCTTGACGTAATACAAATAAAATCTCCCGCTGCATGATGCTGAATACATTGAGCAACACCAAATACTCCAGTTAGCTGCAGACCTCTTCTTAAACTTTATGATCTGTATTTAGACTCCATCCCTGAGTGTATTAGTTAACGGATAACCCTCTAAACCTTTTAAAATTGGTCGAGGCATACGACAAGGAGATCCCTTGTCTCCATATCTCTTCAGTCACACTTGTAATGGAGGGCTTCTCCAGATTATTGAGCAGGCTTGTCTCATGCAATAAGGGCTTCAAGTTCCATTATAAGTGTAAGGAGGTAAACATCACACATCTAATATATGCTGACGACTTGATTCTACTATGTGCTGCAGATATTCATTCTATTCGGCTTATGATGAATGCTCTTTAGTTGTTTTCTCATTGGTCTGGGCTGCAGCACAACGTAACTAAGAGCAGCATTTGTGTGTCGGCTAATGTATAGATTGTGGATGCAGTTATGTGACTAACAGGCCTTCAAAATATTTCTACAACATTTAGCTATCTTAATGTCCCTATATCAGCACATAAACTTAAGTTTCAAGACTATTTCCCACTCATTCATCGTCTAAAAGCTCAAGTGATGGCTTGACAGAACTAGCATTTATCGTATGTAGTGAGAGTCACTTTAATCACTTCGGTACTCACGAGCCTTCACCTTCACTGGTTGGTGCATGTTGCAAAACCGAGAAGAGCTATCAAGGAGATGGACCGAATCATGAAAATGTTTCTATGGTCTGGTCAACTGGGAAACTCAAAGAAGGAAAAAATAAAGTGGAGCGAAGTCGTGATACCAAAAAAACTTGAAGGACTTGGGATTATCTCGATAGCTAATATGCAGAGAGTTCTAATGAGCAAGAGATTATGGAGGCTATACATGGATATGAAGGCTGTATGGATAAAATGGTTACATGAATCACATTTCAAGAATTTGAACTTTTGGCAAGCAGATTTCACCTCAGCTGGTACTCCTATTCTTAAACAACTGATGAAGATGAGTGAGCTCCTATATCCCTTCATAAAGCATCGAATTGGAAATGGTGAAAGAATCTGGTTATGGTTCGACAATTGATTAGATATCAGTCCAATCATACAACACCCTCTCCTTCAGCAACTAAGAAACCGATTACCAACTCACCTTAAGGTTTCTTCTCTTATCACAATGGAGAGTCGCAGGGTTAGTTCAGGGGCTTTTCCACCTTATCGCCACATCTTCCCCTACTAACGTCAGTGCATAGCGAGGATTCAGTTTTATGGATGTAGGGATACGACATGCATTCTTTGTAATGAAGCAATGAAGGATAGAGACCCTCTGTTCTTCCTATGCAGCTATACCAAAGTGATTTGGAGCCAAATACTTCACACGTTAACACTAGCTAGGTAATTGTTGATACACTTGGGAACATGCTTTGCAACGGATCGTTTGTAACTCCAAGACTGGGAAAACAAATGCAGCCCTTTATAAAGCTGCATTTACACTTACCATCTACAAAATTTGGAAGGAGAGAAATAATCTTCAGTTCACAGATACGAAGGTAGACAAATACCTTCTTGCCAACCAGATTGTAAAGTTGATACGCGAACACATCTTGGCTAAGCAACTGCTACTCATCCGATATGCAGCACTGATGGCATTTTTAATTTATCCTGACTCGCTTGGCTTCTCTTTTTAACTACTTGATTTACTATTTTTTGTAATACGTAGATGAGTCTAACCATTGCGAACTCATTGTAATGTAAGTAATTAGTTTTAGCTATAGTAATATACACTTTTCATTTCCAAAAAAAAATAAAAAAATCAGGGTTTTGTTTTTAAAAAATTAATAATAAGAATTATATTTTTTAAAAATTATATAATATTTTTTATTATTTTATTTAAAAATAATAAAATAAAAAATTACAAATTTCTTTAAAACCAACATACTACTAATATGTATAAGGTGTGATCACGTCTTATGAATGTTAGTATTCAGGAATTTTGGAAGTTCCATTCCAGAAAGATAAATTGCATAAGGCAGGCAAATGACATCAATAAGCATTTCTCTTTTTTATTAAACCAAAATGAAAGCATGGTATTAGCATCTCTTATCTCAAACTTCTTTAATAATAGATTTCTAGGAATAGTAAACTTAATGGAATTGATTCTTAGTGTAAGTTGGTTAACTTCAACAATGGATAGACTTTTTTTCTATGAGAAACCTCTATTAATAACTGTACAGGACTACATGAAATCGCCTTATTAAGATTTAGTATTATGGAATTTTAAGGGTTTCATTCCAGAAAGCTAAATCGCATAAGAAGTGATCTCGCCTTATAAGATTTAGTATTCTGAAATTTTGAGTCTTTGATCCTGACAACTGAATTATATAAGGCGTGATCACGCCTTATGGAATTTAGTATTATGGAATTTTTAGACTCATTACCCCTTTAAGCAAATAAAATAATTTCTTAAAAACTAATAAATGAGAACTATATATAACTAAAGCAAAACTATAATATTTTGGGTTGCCTACCAAAAAGGGTAATTATTTAACATCGATATACTCAACAGGCCTTTTTCTTATCAAACTCCTACATAATTGCAGTTTTGTACTCCTTAAATAGCGCTACTAGCCATTCCTCTTACACTGTAGTCAACCCTTTTGACATGATCGCATGTAATGACTCTCAATCACACATGACATACTTTAGGCGATCAGGTAAGGCCTTCAATTATATTTTCAAAGCTCGCAAAACAGAACGTAACATTTTCTTGTGAGTTATAGTAAGTTCAACATTTAAAGTTTTCAAATATATTAGCATTGTTAATAATGATTCTACAACTTCATAAGTTTGATCAATTTGCTGGTTCACTTCCGATTTAGCCTTAAAATCTAACTCATTATAAACTCCTTCTTCAAAAATATCCTGCACAAGTGAATCGACAATATCCGTATGATAAACAGATTGAAAACCATTAGGGCATTTCATTGCTTTAAAAATATTGAACTTCACTATCTCTTCATCAAACTCAACAAAAAGAGTACCCTCATCTAAATTGATTTTCATCTTGGATGTCCTTATAAACAACCTTCCTAACAAAATCAAAGGTAATGTTCAGTACTATCTTCATCCATCTTCAAGATGTAAAAAACTACTAGGAATATCAAACCATTAACTTGTACTAAAACATCCTCAATAATACCAATACGATGCACATAAGAATGATTAGCTAGCTGAATAATCACATTAGTTTCTTGCAAAGAATTCAGATTTAAAGGTCTACAAATTAAGTATGGCATGAAATTAATAAATGCACCTAAGTTTAGCATGACACTCTCAATTTGCTTATCACAAATAACATATGAAAGTGTAAACACACTTGGATCTTTGCATTTTTTTTGATAATTTTCTATTTATCGCAGCTGACATATTCTTACCCAAAATTATTTTTTCCTTGTCCTTCAACTTCCTTTTATTTGTGCATAGTTCTTTCAAGAACTTTGCATATTTTGGAATTTTCTTAATGGCATCTATAAGTGGTATATTGATTTCCATCTTTCTGAAGGTTTCTAGGATCTCTCTTTCATGTTCCTCTTCTTTTGATATAGCCAACCTGCTATGGAAAGGAGGCACACATGCATTAGTTGATATCAACAAAAATAAATCATCTTTTACCTTTATGGATTCTTAAGTTAGAGGTTCATCTTTCTTTTCTCCTAGATCGTGCTTCTCTACCTCCATTGGTAAAGGAGATCCATATTGAATTTCCTTACTATTTCTCAAAGTCATTTCACTCAAATTCTCCTTACGATTCACCACTGTTTGGGAGGGTAGTTTTTAGACAATTCCGCTTCCAATTTACTAATAGAGGTGGCTAATTGAGTGATCTGATTTCCTAAGTTCTAAAGGTTTACTCTTGCTTCTTATTAAAATTGTTGAGTATTAGTAGCATGTACGTTAACAATTTCATCTAAAGATATACCCGAATTTGATTATTGAGATTGAGCATATGTAGGGGCTTGAGGTTGTCTATTGAAATTGTGAGGTTGGTATCATTATTGTCCTCCTTCATTTCCATAACTAAAGTTTGGATGATCCCTCCATCCTGGATTATAATGATTAGAATAACGGTCAAATTATAGCTAAGGTTGACTAAGAAATTCCCCTATTACATTAGCTATTACATTAGCTTCTCGAAGGGAGTCTTGTTGCAGCGTAGAAAATATATCCGTAAGATGTCCAAAAAATGAGCATATTCCCACAATCGTGCTGACTGCAATTGACCTACAATCATTTGACAAAATATAGCAGTTAAATTTGAAATTTAATCCTTAAGGTTCGTGTTACTTACCTCATTCACATGCTTAACAACTCCATCCATCCTTGCGTTAAACTATTGAGAATTTTCAGCCATATTTAATATCAATTATTTAGATGCTTCAGGTGTTTTATTTACCAAAGCTCCTCCACTAGTTGCATACAGGTGACACATAAATAAAAGTATAGGGGATAAATGATATTTTTTTAAAAAATAACGAGATTAAGTTAAATTTCCATTTTAATTAACCCAAATAATTATTCTTTACATCCATATATTATAAGAAGTGTAATAAATTTTCAAAAATAAGTTTTTTTAAAGCTTAAAATTCAATAATTTAAAACTTTTGACATGTTTTTCGAAATTATACACTACAGTGAATATAAATTTTATAGTGTTTCATGGATTTCTTTTCTTACATTTATAAATTTTATTTGCATTAGTTATTTTATGTTTCTATGTAAAAGAGACAAAAGTTTAGACTATTGTTATGATATCTTTCATATAATTTTTATTAGCTTATTTTAATAGTTTTTATTTTTTCATTAATTATATATTGCCAAAAATAATTGATAGTCATTCAATTTCTTATGATTTTTTAGGAGGAGCATTAGTGAAGTTAACTAGAACTTTGTATTTGTTAAATATGTGAAAAAATGAAGTTTTAATTTAAATTTTATTAGTTTTATTTGAATTTAAATATATATTTAAATATGAATATATAGACAATTATTTTTCAGAATACTTGATTAAAATTTAATAATAAATTAGGGTTTATTATTAGAATAACTTGTATCAATAAATAGCATTATTTCAAAATTAACTATTCAATTTTCTCTACAAAATGTAATAATTTAACATATAATTAATATTTTTGTAATCATGATAACATCATAAAATATTAAAAATATATCTAATATTATAAAATGTATATTTATATTTATGGAAATTTATATTTACTACTTTGATAAATAATTCATAATGAATTATTATAAATAAAGGGGATAATAATTTCTTAAGTGCCTAACCTTTTAGGATTTTTTCAACCCAATGCCTATGCTTTAGAAATTTCAATTGAGTGACCAAACTTTTAAACCTTAATAGTTAAGTTAAAAACATTAGTTCCATTATTAATATGCCAATGTGGCTAACAAAAGCCTAGTTGTTCGTGACCTGTAGCTATCTACATTGAAAAAATGTCACCAACTAAACAAAATATCTTTGTCTTCGTTAGTTACATGTATAGAAAGCATGATCTCTGGTTTATCTTCTTTTGTTTTCGACTGGAAAGCAAGTCCTCTCCTCTCATCTTCATTGTTTCACAAGGTAGGTATGCTAAAATCCTGTTACATATTCCTATATTAGGTCATTGATGTTCACAATGTTGTCGTAACTAGACAGTTAATGTCGTCCCATGACAACTCGAGTACGTTTTTTATTTCATGAAATCTTGTTTAGACTTCATTCTTTGAAATTTATAATATCTTAGGTTTTTAGGATTATGAATTTCCCAATTGCAAATTTTGGGTTTCTCTTAAAATTGTTACTTGCTTGATTTAATTTGGAGTTGGTGTAAGCTCTTTAAACTCCTAAATGCATTTGTTAATGTTCAATTTTGTCTGAATTTTATTTTTAGGGATATTTAAAGGTTAAATCTTGGGAATCTTAAAAGTTTTAGGAAATTATGCATATTTTCGAGAAATTGATAGTTGATTATTACAATTAAGAGCATACTTGTAGATACCCATAGCCAATTTCACTAAAGTTTGTCGATTTTTACTCTAATTAAAATTTTTTGGTTTAAGTATAATGTCAAAATTGTGGATTGTTCCAATTTATTTTTCAAATTGAACCTATTTAACTATTATTTTAAGATATTAAAGGATCAAATTTCTTAATAAATTTGACTTTATTTTAGTCAAATACATTTTAATTTGTTCTATTTCTTTCATTTTGGTCAAAAACTAGTATATAGAAAACCATCTAGCAAAGTATCAATTGAATTAGGAGGTGAATCCCTCCACAAAGGTAATCTTCTATATAAAAGAGCTATGATTCTCAAAAGAACGCTTGAAGTGGTCTCCAAAATAAGAAACTTTATGGAAGTGACATTTTACCCAAATCATAATCCCCCAATTTGTTGTCTTCCACTTTTTTGTTAAGGAACAAACATTTGAAACTTTTGAAATTGAAGAAATATACTTATTGTCCAATTTAGATGGAAATTTTACTTTAGAGAAGAGTTCCTTAATATAATTGATGACTTAAGTGCATGTATGATTCTATGTTTTTTGAAACAAGAGTGCATTTTAATCCATTAATGTCTAGAGCTTTGGTTGATCCCAGAATAAGTAGAGCTTCCTTTATTTCTATATTGAAAAAGGTTCTGGATAAAGACTCTTCTATGATAAAGGCTCTTCCATCATACTAGAAATGGCTTAGGAATAAAATTTTCAACATGTTGCATAGAATTAGGTGAAGAAGATAAAGAATTTGGTTTAGTTGTTTCCTTAAGAAGCTAGTAATTTTATATCCTTAAGTATTATGAGAAAGATGTCTTGTTGGTTTTGTATGAAAATTATTCAATTATGATTTCTCTTTCAAGATATAAATGAATTAAGTAATTTCATCTCCATCTTTTAACTAGATGCTCTTTGATTTTTTTTTCTTTTCAAATAAGAATGGGCTTTTAATGCATCTTCTGCTTGATTAGAGCTTGACTTTCAAATTATTAAAGCATTGCATTTTTTGTTCTTCTTTAGAATGTGATTAAGAGACATGAAAACTTCCTTCTTTACTAGTTTAGTATTACTATATGTCCTTTTTTTAGGCTTTTAAGTTCTTCTTTAGTTGCCCTTAGTTTTTGCATATATTTGAAAGCTTCAAACCTTTATATAAGAGTGTAAAACTACTTCTCAAACCCCTGAACATTAATAAGATAATTTTTGAACTTAAATGGGTCATATCTTCTAGTTGTATAGACATTAGGATATAGGGTTATTAATTATGCAAAATTGTTTAGGAAATTTGATCTCTAGCTCAAGTTTACCTAATGACTATATTATTGGATGCATTCTTTTAAGTTTAGAGAGTGCATAAATAGGTTAAAGTTGTAACTTTTTTAAATTAAATAATTGTATTTAAAAAATAGCAAATCCTTACAAAGAATAATTAATGCAAGCACTTCAAACTGATTAATTTTTCTAGCTACAAAGCTAACCAATACATAGAATAACCTTAGATTTCTAAAGAATCCTAATGAATGCTTGCTTTGATTACCTCAACTTCTTTGTCAATATATTGAAGTTGAAGGATAAGATATAGTTCCTTTCCCAGCTTTTAAGATGAATCCTTGACTTCTCTTATCTGTTAAAGAGTTCCTTTCATTTATAAACTATTGTACTTCTGTATGAGAATATGAGCTTATGATATGGGACGTTCCATGTTTTAGCAAATTCTAGGCTTAAGAGAAACTTTTTGGTTATTATTATCCAAGCAATTGAGTTCTCTATCCATAGTGCGATATCCATAACCTTGTTTGATAACAACTTTATATTGCTTAAAAGTTAGTTGCATTCCCTTTTTTTTTGTAATAAAAGTCTAGTACATCCCTTATTTTGTCTAAATAATTTATTAATTTTGAAGTGGGAGCCAAAAAGTTTTCATCAAATGCTATATTTTCTCTTAAAATTTATTATCTTAAATTTATATGAACTAATTTTGGCCTAATTTGTTGTTGGTTGTTTGTATGGATTCCATATGTGCAGTTTGAAAATAATGTGATATTCTAGTTATGTTATTCCAATTAATCCATTTATGCTAACAAATTATACACTTTTGTATGTAGGTAAACATAGTAAATGGAGATGGATGGTTAGGATGGAAAATTGACTAGGTTTTATGGTGGAAATTTTGTTTATAGAGAAGATTTTGAATATATGGGTGAAAACGTAGAGAGTTAGGGCATTAAAATTAATAGGTTTTGTTATTGGGATCCTAAGAGGATGCTTACAGAGGATGTTAAAGGCCTGAGAGCTAGTAAGTTTATGTATAGGGTGCTAGGAAATACACTAAAAAATAGGTTAATGGAGGTAGATAAAATTGATGCTTATGTGACTGAGTTATATAAGCTAACTACATAATATAAGGTGATAGAGATCTATATTAATTATGGATCCAATTTAGAACAGTCTTTTGATGATGATGTTGAGGTGAAGGTCATTATTAGGATTACAGATGATATCCCTATCAATGTGATTCAATCCATTATCATGCAATCCATGATTGAAGATATAACTTAACAAGAAGATGTAGGTGTAAGTGGGAGTGAAGTTGGTCCAGAAGAATAAGAAGAGAATTTATCTTTTAATGTAAGGATTAGAAAGGAGTTTAATTCAGATTTAGATGATGAAGATTTGGAATTATCTCAACATTTAGACACTTCATTTAAACGGGGAGAGTTGAGAGCAACATTTACAAGGTAAGATAGGAAAAAGGAAAGCTAAAGAAGGAAATGCATAAGAAAATGCAACCCTCACAAGAAAAAGATTTGTATTGATCTTAGCATGTTGTTTGATGATTCCAACTAATTTAAGCAAGCACTTCATAAGATGGCTGTTAATGAAATGAGGGAGTTTACTTTTACGATAAACACTAAACAATTTATGAGAGCCAAATGTGTGAGTAAGTACGGTAAATGATATATTTCAACAAGCTTAGTGAAAGATTTAAATAGTTTTCAAGTGAGTATTAAAATTTTTTCTAGTAATCTTAAATTTACCCTTCATTAATGTTGTGGACTAATTGTGGATATGCATGCAAATAAGAGTTTATGAACATGATCACACATGTAATCATAATTTTTGCAACAGAAGTGTGAGTGCAAAATGGCTTGCAAATAATTACTTCAAAGACTCACTGAAGCTAATAAACTTAAAGAAGTTTCTGAAAAAAGATTTGAGAGTTGATGTTGGTTACAGTGTTTGTTATAGGGCTAGGAAGTTAGTGATAGAGAAAATGCAAAGAGGTTTAATGAAAAAATATAGCAAGTTGTGGAATTATAAGGAAGAACTATTAGGGTCAATTGTTCAATAAGTGACTTGGTTGTTGAAAGGAAATCACTTGGAGAAGAATTGTACCCATTATTTAATAGGATGTATATATGTTTTGAATATTGCAAGAAAGGCTTCTTAGCTTAATGTAAACGTATTATAGGGCTAGATGGTTTATTTCTTAAAGGGAATGTAAAAGTTTAGTTATTGACAATAGTTGGAAGAGATGGCAATAATCAGATGTTTCCTGTGGTATGGGCTATAGTTTAAAATGAAACAATAGAAACTTGGAATTGGTTTTTAGGATTGTTGAAGAAAGACTTAGATTAAAAAGATGGAGGTAGATGGGCAATGATTTTTGATCAACAAAAGGTATAATATGAACTTTCATATACTTTTATGCATATACTTACTCTTATCACTAATTTACTAAAAAATTTCAATGTATTTTAAATAGGGTCTTGCATAGCAGAGGCACTCAATAGGCAGCTTCTATGAACTGAAGTGAGGTTTTGTGTAAGACACATTTTTGCTAATTGGAGAAGAGGAATCACAAGGGACTCAAATTGGAGAGACTATTATAGCAATATTGCAAGTCATCCAATAAAACTGACTTATTTTTTAATTTGAAGGAATTAAATGAGGATTCAAAAATGCTTATAATGATCTATTAAGAATCCAAAAGGAAAAACGGGCAAGAGCATTTTTCAACACTTCATTCAAATGTGATATTATGGATAACAATCTTTGTCAAGCATTTAATGGAAGTATAGTTGAAGCCTAGAGTAAAAATATTATCACCATGCTTGAGGAAATTATAGTGCTCATGTTGAAATGATTGGCTAAGAATATGACATGGCAACTAAATATAAAGATGACATTAGTCTGAGAATAAATAAAAAATTGAGAATTAATAAGAAATTTAGCATTAATTTTGAACTTGAGAGTACTGGTGCTGGTAGGTTTGAAGTGATACATAAAAGAGTTAAGTATGTTGTCAACTTGAGGAATAAGACATGTAGTTGTAAAAGCTAGGATTTCTCAAGTATCCCATGTTCACATCCATTATTTCCATTGTTCAAAATAATGATGAGCCAGAAAAAGATGCATCTTATTGATTTATGAAGGGGAAGCCCCTATATGCATATCAATATATGATATAATTAGTTCAAGGAGACAAGTTTTGGCTTAGAACTGAACATGAACCACCATTTCCACCTCCATTTTGAAAAATACTCAACAGGCCAAAGAAGAATAGGAAAAAGGAGGATTGGGAGAGTACTACCAATGGTAATAAGATGTTAAGGAGAGGCATGAAAATGACCTCTCAACAATGCTTCCAGTATGGACATAACAAAAAAATGTCCAATGAAAGATGTGTTGTAACAAGTTTCAATAGATACACATATAAGCTAACACATTTTTTATTAATTTTTAATTCATCCTTAAACATTATTTGTTTTTATTTGTTCCAATGCAGTCTATAAGTGATGTCTAAGCAAAATGTTCTAATATTAATCCTTTAGTTTGACCACACATTTTAAAGCCAAATAAAAGAAAGAGACTAGTCCATGGATATGGTACATTGTGGGGTGAAGACCCTTAATCAGTAGTAACAAGACGAGTTATAACTCATCAAAACTAACAAATATTGAGTTATATGTCTTAATCAAATTTAACAATTAGGTTATCCTTTGATAAAACGTTGTCATTTTTTTAGGATGAAACAAATGCAAGGAAGAGGAAGACAAGATCAAAAGCTTTAGGAAGTTTTATGTACAGATACATTTTACCAATATGCCTTATCCTACAAGATCTATATAGAAATAAGATTTTGTAGAAAGAAATACTTTTGGATTATACAATGCCTCTGTGCCTTATCCCATTAGATGGGTGATAAGATGTCATTTAGTTATGTTAATTGAAATTATCTCTTTTATTTTGACTATATTTTGGTGCTTACATAGGAAAATTAATATTTGTTTTATTTTAGGAGATGACAAGTTAAGATTGCATTTAATAGGAGCATCATTGGTCAAAATCATGAATTTGGAAAAAGTGGGCATATTATTACAGTGGATAACGCGAGATCACGACTAATGTTAGATGCACTTCAAGGGTTAGAATTCAATTAGGAAACTTATTTCCATCTGTATTATGTAGAGATTTGAATTTGTTTTATATAGGTATCTTTGCAAGATAAAATTAGACTAGGTTTTGAGTAGGAAAAGAAGACAAAAATATGTCTACCACCTTCTCCATCATTCTTTTTTCGTTTCTTTGTAGTTTTCTCTCAATCTTTCATCTTTTCTTCTATTTCTTGGTGTTGGAACTAAAACAATGTGTAGCTAAATCCAAATATTTTGATTCAAGGGGATTTAAAACTCTAGTTATAACCTTGTGAGGTTTTGTTTTAAACCTAGATTTATGTTTTAATTCATGTTTTTCTTGTTTTGTGTCCTTATATTTCATGAATAATTAATATTGATTAATTTGATAAATTAATTTGATGTTAATTATTCTATAGCTATCCATGAATTCGGTGATTCGTAATTTTCACAAAAGATTGGTACAAGTAGCAAATACATTATTTATGGACAACAGTGAGGTTATTGCTCAAGCCAAGGAACCAAGGACTCATCAGAGGTCTAAGCACATACTCAGGAGATATCACCTGATCAGGGAGATAATTGATAGAGGTGATGTGAAGATAGAGAGAGTGCCTACAGATCAGAACATCGCTGATCCTTTGACTAAGCCATTTCCTTAAATGAAATTTGATTGTAGTGTACTCGCCTATGGTATTAGATACAAAGGTGATTGACTTTAGTGCAAGTGGGAGATTGTTAGAGTAGTGCTCTAATGGCAATCACCTTTAGCACTTTTGTAAAAACATTATTTTGATTAATAAAGCGAAAGGAAAAATTTCATTATTTATGAATTGATGTCAATCTTAAATCGAGTTAATGAAGTCCTTGATACAAAACATAGCATGAAGGAAATCATGATGAGATCATGATAATGAGATTCCTATAATGTGAAATTATGTTAGTATCTAAATTATCCCTAGTTATAGGATTAATAAGACAGGACATTATTAATTTGGATAGACTAGAACATGTTATACTCCTAGATTTGATCAAGCAGTGGATCTCACAAAATGTAAGCATGAGATGTTTAGAGTTAACATGTGGATGCTTACTAAGAGTAGTAAGTACATCGGATGACCCGCTATGAGATTATCAAATGGATGATCTATCAAATGTTAATGATTAATCTCATCATAGCAATGGTGTAAATATCCTTAAATTTGAGGTACTCAAGGATATCTTGGATACTGATCCTGTGCTTTGACATCATTCCTTGTTGCCTCAAGACGAGGTCACTCATAGGGTGGTGATTGGGTACAACTATTGGTATTTGAAGGTAATTAGGTAGCCAACAAAGGATTCATCACTCCTGATAGAAGGAGATGATACCTATGGACTCTTGTCGGGGTCATTACTCAGGAGTCTCTGGCCAGAGCAGTTATGTATCATGAAGAGAGTCTGCAATGACACATGGAGTAATGAGATCTCAGTACAAGAACTAACATCACTTGGACTAGATGTGACATAGTCAGTCTAGTGGGAGTTGACACATAGCCCATGCTTCGAACCAAGTGGGGTATATAATGGTGAAGGGACGAATTGCTTGATAATTGTCTATAGAAAGGTTAGTAAGTCGAATAATTAACTATTGAAGAGTTCGTGTGTTAATCCACTTATATTCTGGTAAATTCATGACTTGTTTTAATTAAGAGTTAATTCAAGTGGCATGAAACCATCCATGATTTACTCGGATTAAGAGTTAATTCAAGTGCCCAAAATAACCGGGAACCTGAAGGTCACACGCATAAAAGATCAGATGAAAAACAAAGTGTGCATGGCTGTCATTGAAGCAGGCCACGATCGTGACCGAAGGCACGACAGATGATGCATAAGTGAGTTCTTCACTTATGTACACATGAATTTATAAGTTAAAAATACACTCAAGTGAGAGGATAAGGAGTCCAGAAGTGTTCTAGAGTTAGAGAGAAGTGGTCTTGAGTCTTGTTCATGTAATTTATGCAATTGTTGCATGAATCTAATTGCATGTAACATAATCTTGATCTATCTCTCTATTTGAGCATCTACTTGAACTCATCTTGTTTGGTGCTCTAACCATCCTTACACTCTACTTTTTCTTCATCTTTGTGTGTTCTTGAGTGATCAAGGAAGGTGTTTGGTGTTTGCTACAACCCAAACAAGGAGAAGATTAAAGAAAGGAGGAGCATTATCAAAGGTACATGTGCTAAAATTTCATGCTCTTATAATTTGTGTATGCATGCATCTAAGATTCTGGAATTTTGGGGATGTCATGGGGTTGGAATTTAGATTCTGACACTTCCGCTGCCTTGTTGTGCATGTGATGCATTAATCCATGGCTCCCTTACAGTTACAATTAAATGAGATTTTCCCCTTAAATCGGAGTTAAGTACTCTTGAATTTCTCACTTTTATACTTAGTTAATTTAGTTTTTTGTTATTGTTGTTAATTATAAACTCCCATTTTGTTTTGTTAATTGAAATTAAGAAACTAGCTTTTAGCTCTCTTGGGATTTGACCTAGTTCCATAACTACTACAAAAGTTTAAAGAATTATAATTAATTTTGCGGGCTTCGATAACCTGATCAAAATTTTGGTGTTATTTTTAAGAACTATTTTAGTTTCTTTGTGTTATTTTACAATTTGCTAGTAATTATTTTACAATTTTCTAGTAATCTCTCGTCTTGTATGACTCTTTCTTCTCAAACAAGAGAATTGCAATATAACCCAAAATTGTGAAGACAACGCGTCATTTAAGCAAAGAGACTAAGCAAGGAAGCAATCATTTAACTACAAAAGTGAAAGTTGAGATAGATCTAACAATTAGTGAAGATTCTAATTTCCAAGAAGTTGAAGAAAAGATGACCAATCCTAACACTAGAATATTGAGGGAGTTAGCGTCACCAAATTCGATTCAGCAACCATTATGAATACGATTTCCAAATGTTCAAGTAGATTTCGAATTGAAATTTGCTTTGATTCACTTACTCCCAATTTTTTTGTGGTCTTGTAGGTGAAGATCCACATAAACACTTGAAATAATTTCATGTTGTTTACTTTGGAATGAATAATAAGGAGTGATAGAAGAACAAATTAATCTTAGAGCCTTTCCATTCTCATTGAAAGATAAGGCAAGTAATTGGCTATATTATCTTCCCTTTGGCTCAGTAACAATATGGAATGAGATATTGGTTGCTTGTAATGCAAAAAAGAATGTTTCTAGGAATAACCTTTTCATCTCAGGCCAATATAAGAAAGTAGATATGTGGGATAAGACAATTCACCGGAGAAACATTATATGAATATTGGGAGAGGTTTAAGGAGTTATGTGCTAGCTACTCACACCATCAGATTCCTAACCAAATTTTGATTTAGTATTTTTATAAAGGGTTCTTGCCAATGGATAGGAGTATGGTAGATGCAGCTAGATGAGCTTTGGTAAATAAAACATCTGAAGTAGCCAGACAATTAATATCAAATATAGCCAAAAATTCTCAATAGCTTGGGTTAAGGATGGATAGACTTATTAAGTTCAGGAATAAGGTAAGTAATATGAACCTTAAGCATAAAATTTAAAATTTAACTGCTCTAGTTCGTCAAATGACTGTAGGTCAATTGCAATTGACACTAGTGTGCGAAATATGCTCATTCTTTGGACATATTATGGATATATACCATACATTGTAACAAGACTCCCTTTAAGAAACTAACTCAATAGGCAGATTTCTTGGTCAACCTTAATGAAAATATGATCCACATTGTGATCATTATCATCTAGGATAGAGGGATAATCTATACTTTAGCTATGGAATTCAAGGAGGGTAACGAAAGTATCAACCTCACAATTTTAGTAAACAACCTCAAGTCCCTACATATACTCAATCTTAATCTTCAAATTTAGGTATGACTTTGGATGAAATTGTTAAGACATTTGCTACTGATATTCGACAATTTCAACATGAAACAAAAGTAAGCTTTCAAAACTTAGGAAATCATGTCACTCAATTAGCCACCTCTGTTAGTAAATTGGAAGCATAAGCATTATGAAGATTACCTTCCTAAATGGTGGTGAATCTTAAGGAGAATGTGAGTGCAACGATATTAAGAAGTGTTAAGGAAATTCAATTTGGATCTTCCTTACCAATGGAGGTAGAAAACCATGACGAAGGAAAAAAGAAAGATGAAGCTCCAACTTAAGAATCAATAAAGTTAAAAGATGATTTATCTTAACCAATACCAACTTATGCACGTGTACCTCCTTTCCTTTATAGGTTGTCTAAATCAAAAGAAGAGGAATATGAAAGAGAGATCTTAGAAACCTTTAGAAAAATAGAAATCAATATACCACTTCTAGAAGCCATCGAGCAAATTTTGAAATATGCAAAGTTCTTGAAAGAACTATGCACAAATAAAAGAAAGTTGAAGGATAAGGAGAGGATAATTTTGGGTAAAAATATATCAACTGTGATAAATAGGAAACTACCAAGAAAAAAAGAAAAAAAGCCATGCATGTTTACACTTTCATATGTCATTGATAATAAG
Organism: Erythroxylum subrotundum; assembly: GCA_027563845.1. NCBI lineage: Eukaryota > Viridiplantae > Streptophyta > Magnoliopsida > Malpighiales > Erythroxylaceae > Erythroxylum > Erythroxylum subrotundum. The sequence continues at coordinate 19,873,475 of JAOQMQ010000008.1, forward strand.
AAAATTGAGCATGCCATGCTAGACTTATGAACATTTATTGATGTCATGCTATACTCAATTTGCTAAGGTTTAAATCTGAATTCTTTGCAAGAAAATAATGTGATTGTTCAGTTAGTTGATCGTTCTTATATGCATCCTATTAGTGTTATAAATGATGTTTTAGTCCAAGTTAACAATTTGGTATTTCCAGTTGAATCTTTCATCTTTTCTTCTATTTTTGGTATTGGAACTAAAGTCATGTGTTGATAAATTCAAATATTCTAATTCAAGGGGATTCAAAACTCTAGTTGTAACTTTGTGAAGTTTTGTTCTAAACTTAGGTTGTAACATCTCATTACCCATATTAAGGCTAGAATAGTAATTTATGAGAAAGTATTGTGAAATTAGAAAAATGCACGTCATGCATAAGTTAATTGTGACATACACATTTATTTTGCACATTCATATGATTGTATATGCATTCATTGGCATTTCCGGGTAAATTTGATTTATAAGTGGAAATTGTGGATTAAATTGGAGTGTATTAATTATGATTTGGCAATTTTTGGATATTTTGAAATTTAGGTGAATTATTTGAGCTGAAAATTTATTTGGTGATAATAGTTATTATTTTAGAATTTTTGGTGAATTATGGATTAATTATCTTGAAAATTAAATTTGGTGCGTATTAGAATTTATTTCGCATTTTTGGAGACATTTCGGATATTTTAGAAATTTATCAAAAAAATTTGAGGTATTTTAGACTAGGAAAAATATTGAAATAAGGGACAAATAGATATGTGACAATTGTATTATAAATTAGTTGACAAATGGACAAATTATAGAGTGACAAATGGATAAAATCACGTGTGACATGTGGACCTATAACTATGAGACAAATGGTAGCTTATCTAGTGGACAAGTGGAAGACATGCAATGGAGACAAGTGTTAGGCATGCAAGACTACACGTAGCTTATGTCTACGCGTGGTTTATGCTGGGATTAAGAAAAGATCATTGTAGCTTCTCGTATTCATCGAAAGCATACAGCAGAGAGCTTTGTATTGTTCATCACCGAATAGTGAACTGTTCTCATTGAGTTATCTTTACTGCTGTGAACAGCTAAATTCAGTAAGTAGTTTTGATGATAGTTATTTTCTAGTGTAAATATGTACATACATGCATGAGTTTATGAAGTGTGATTTTGGTGTTAAATAACCTGTATGATGGATTTGTGCAATAGGGATTGTCCAGAAAATTATGAAATAGTTTCTGTTGTTATATTGAAATGGATGATGTTAAAGTGCATAAAATTAGAGCAAAATGAAAATGATACAGAAGTCTATGAAAATTGATGAATGTACATATACTCTGTTCGGGTTATAAGGTTGTTGCACTGTCCACGTATGATTAAGTGAAGAGGTAATGGAAATGAATAAAATGAGTTTAATGATATGAATGGAAGAGTTATTGGAGTCATGGTATGAAGTCGCTAAGATGATAAGTTTTGGATAGAAAGAAAGTGGATAAAAACATATACTCTGTTGTGTTGGTGAAATACATATATGGCTTAGGCTTCACTGTGTGTGTGCGTAATTCTCATAGGAATTGAAAAGATGATAAGGAATGAGGGGTAGGTGAGATTCAAATATAGAAAGTTGTTATATGAAGTGAAGGTGCTCTTGTTAGTGAAAAGTAATGCATCTGTTGAAAGTTAGAAAAGTGCAGAGAAGCTCATGAACATACTCTATTTTTATTATATATCTGTGTAAATGTTTGGGTAAAGTTTAGTGATGGATTTTTGTGAGGTTGGAGTTAAAGAGAACTTAGAGTAGTGTAGTTTTGTGTTTTACGAAGGATTAAAATGACAAAAAAAAAGAAAAGAAAAGAAATGCAATAGATTGAAGGTGGAAGAAAATGCAGAAAAATGGTTTATGCTTTACGTGAACAATACAATTCTTGCCATGTATGTATAACATTTTGGAATTTGATTTCTTTGAGTTGGGTTCAATTGAGATGGAAGTAGATTAAAAAAAATGGGTTATGCAGCAAATATAATAGTTGTGATGTAAAGGAATGAAGCAAAAAAAAGAAGAAGAGGAGAAGTGCAGTTCGGTGATCTGGGTTTAGTGAAGAAGATGAAGTTTGCGTGCTAGAGAGAGAAAAGGTGATGGTTTATATGTGTGGGTTATGAACTAGAGTCTTTCATTGAACAACCTTAAGTCTTTTGGCTATAACTTTTTCATCTGAACTCCATATGACTTGAAACTTAGATCAATGGATTTCTACGACATTTTTCTTTCTCTCCATAAAAATTTAGAGCGATCTGAATTAAATTGAAAGCGATTGATAGGGTGAAAGTGTGGAAGTGTGCTGGAATGTTATGAACTGGAAACTTTTCATGAACATGCTTATGTATTCTGATTATAACTTGATCTGTAGATTTTCAAATATGTTGATTCTTAATTCAGATTAAACTAGAGACATAAGTCTACAACTTTCTTGAAGAAGTCTAATTTTTAATTCTATCTCTAAGACTTTCATATTTGGCATAAAACTACATTTTAGCTTAGGTTGTAGCATTACTAGGGATAGAAATCATGTCCTGTGATTATTGAATAAATTGTACTGATGTAGGCCCATTTAGACTGAGTTGTCTTCACCAAAGTTGTAACTTATTCTCTTAGCTTTAAATTGGTATAAAGTTTGTAATTTTTGAATATCTGAGCTGAAAGATATAAGTTGTACAATTCGAGGGTATGATCATGTACTAGCCAAATGTTCAAATATACACAATCTGTGGTATTGTGAGCATAACTCATAGAATACTGAATCAAATTAGATGATCTTGGACTCATTAGAAACTTAAGACATTGGATAACAACTTTCTAGAAGAGAGTATGCCTAATTTTGCCATTTACTTTATCATATTTAGTATGCAAAGTTGACACGTATGTTTATTAGAAGAAAAATCTAAAGTGGTCAATGAAGTTATGAAATTGTTTTGACATTGTTTTGTTTTGGTCCAATTATAAATATACACAGTATTAATGAGGGCATTGATATCTGGATGATTTGATGATAAGGATCGCAATAAAGTACCCCGGAATTGTCATTGAACATGCATTGTACATACTTTCTATACATTGATGTGCATAAAAGAATATTTGTACATTTGTACAAAAATGTGATATTTGTGAATGTGTTGTGTATGTTATAGAAGAGCACATCGGACGCTAATTGGGCATTGTTGGACCATCCAGGCAATAGCTTTTTGGAGCGTATTGTGAGTCAACCTAAATGAATTTCCTAGGATTGATTTGATTTGATTTGTCAATTATTGAATTGTTGCGATTTGTTTCTGAAATCTGGACTTAAAGTCCGAGGAGTAAATATTTGGGACTGTATTGGAAGTGCTTTGATTTGTTTGATTTGTTTGATCATTCTATATGAAATGTGAATTCTTAACAAAAGTTAAATAGGTCCGATGATTATGAAATTCTGACTATGCTCTATAAATTATTGTGATATATGGTAAATTCTGAATTGATGCATTTCATAAAATGCATGCTCAGATAAAGGCGTTGTGACCGGAGTGACCAGTATCAAGCGCTTGCACGTAGAGCTTTGCTTCTTGATATATGATTCAGCACGTAGAGTTATGCTCCGTGATATATGTTTTTGACTGAGCCCAATGGACCAGTATTTGTATATGTGATAGGCACACGGTCACAACATTAATAATGAATGTGGAGTCTCATATACATCTGTATGTATTTATATATAATATGATTCGCGTTGATTAAATGATGTCCTATGACAGTGTGAGTATTTGAAATATTCATGTTTTGTATGAATAATTGTGAAATATGTGATTTGTGTATGTGAATCCAGTGAAATCATCAATGATGGTTCACTCATTGAGTTCTCAAAACTCATTAAAAAATTACAACGTAATTTTTCAGGTATGAGACAGGAGACTTAGTATTTATTCTAGATTAGAAGAACGTTTTGAACTAAGTTATGGCTTAGAGGTCTGTCAACTGACGTCAGAGAGTTATAACTTTTATTTTGCAGTTTTTGTTAGAAACTATATGAGGTTTTTGTGAATATGTGTTTATTAGAAACTGTGAAACTTTGTGAATGAATGCAATGAATGGTTTTAAAATTTGTTGACTTTTAAATGATGTTAGTTGATGCCATGTGTAAGTTAGATTTGTTTTTTCTCCAACATACCATTATCATAGGTTATGTACTTGAATATTCTTGAATGTTTGGGTATGTACCTTGTGGTAGTGGGATGTTGCATAGGGATTCTTGAAACACAAATTGAGGCGAGTTATTTTAGGGTTCCAATCCTTGAATTTTTACCCAAATCCAATCTATGATTCATTACTTGATGAAATTGTGGGATGATGTTATTGTTATGGAATTTTTGAATCTATAATAATAATGCCCAATTTCTTTTTCAATCCTTTTTAAGCAATAACTTCATAAAGTGTTTGTTATTTATGGATGGAAATTTGGTTAGAATTGAGAATTTCTTATTATGGGATGTTTATTAACTTAGGATGTGAATTTATAAATTGTTTTATTATAAGTTATGTTATGAAAAATTGTAATGGAATTTTAAATTTGGGATTAGAATTGCTTAGATTAAGTTTATTTTTAACTATTTCTATGTTTAAGTTAGCTTTGAGTTTAATTGTTTGTTAGTTATGCTGATGATTATTCCGCATAAGGATTGTTTTTAGGTTAAGTAAGCTTTATTTTTCTCTTACAATTCTTTTAACATGTCAATTGAGTTTTAGTTTCTTTAATTTGCAGATGACCAAATATATTCTTTTCATATTTTATTGATGACATGCCCTGGGTTAGTAGTACTTTGATCTTTTTGATTAATTTTCTTGCGATAAACTATCGTAATGATTCAAGTTTGCTAATAACTTTTTATGGGTTGTTTTGAGTTTAGATTTAATAATTGTTGATTGCAATTAGATCCTAACTTCATATGGCGACTGTCTATTGAATGATCTTTGACGTTAGGCATTACTATAAACTTACATATTATTGTTTCACTTAAGCATAAACATGAGATTATGTTTCCTTTAGTTTTATATCTACTATGACAAGGTATACAAAGACTCTTACATAACATAGATTAAGGAAAGAGTAGCCCAATAGAAAGTAGAGCACATATGTTTCTTCTATATTAAGAAAGGCTACCCAAGAGGAGCCCAAGCATTAGGACCAACCTACTGCGACTTTTCTAATTAATGCTCCACCCATGGACTAGCATGATCATCCATTCCTACAATTCATAAATGACCTTTAACGGATATGGTATGGAACTTTTTTCAGATAAAGAAATTTTAGGCATCGAGAATTATGGATTGGACAGTGCTTAAGGAGATTGGTTTGGAGGCTAATATGAGGAGATTGTATGAGTTTGATGGTAAGTTGTACTTTTTAAGATTTAAGAACTGATATATCACAAGTCACTATTAGAGTTATATATGCGTATTTAAGTTGGATGACAAGAAGATAATGTGATATGGTGATTTCGTGATCCTATTAAAATTAAGGGGAGTTAAGCATCACTTTAGTTATGTTTAATTTACTATTTAGGCTAATTTTTAGGAGGAGGAAAATCTTTGATCTATAAATGATGTCCTTAATAGAGTTGATTGGGAACATCTAAAGGTCAATTCATCTGCATATTAGGTGAAGGTTTATTTGACCTTATTAAGCAACGAGGTCTAAGGTTTCGGTCTTTATTCTCTAGCTTTGAGGTATGTTCATAAGATTCTACTACACTCCTTAGGTGCACAACATATGATAGCAACATTGTAATGACCCGTTGGAACTTATTCTTCTTGCATTGCATGAAAAAGCGAGTGTGATACCTCTTAGGATATCCATTCATTCAGTTGATTAAAGGGTATTTTTCACATATCGAACCTTAGCATGATAGGTGGTGGGTCTATTATCACTAAGTTTGCTAAACGGTTGGCAATGATAAGTGATGGTAATTTGACAATTGTTTACACTTCCATTCATGATTTTGATATTATAAAATCAATAAGGATAGTGGAGTTGAGGGTTGATGCTTGTGGATAACATTTTGCATTGATTGGAGCACTCATGAGGGTAATTAAGGATGAGATTATGCAGAGGTATCATATAAGGCTTGGTAAGTAGCAGAGTGCTTTTACACCACCTCTAATTTTAAGTATTTCATTTGCACTCTAGCCAACTAGCGCAAATTATATGGAGGAGTATTTGTATTAAGTTGGGGATGTGTTGGTGAGATTAGCAAATCATTTTAGTGTTAATATTCCACTATTGCTAGTTTATGATTCTTAGATTTAAGCTAAAAATGTAGCATCAAAGAAAAATCCATAGAGTGAGCCAATAGCTAAGGATCCATTAGTGACTTATTAAAGATTAATGATTGTCAATGAAATTAGACAAGGCTTGTGATGTTTTATTATAAGGGGAACACCAAATACCCCACTTTTCCTCTTCTCCCTTATTTTATATTCCTTTTCATTGTTCTTATATGTTATATATATTGAGGATAATAAGTAACTCAAGTATGAGGGAAGTAGGCCTGGCAAAATTTACCTAGCCTGGCCTAAATTGATCGGGCTTCAAGCCAAACTCATTCTTCATTTTCAAAACTATGGGTTTCGAGTTAGGCATAAGCTTAGGTTGTCGAGTCTGGCCTGAAGTTTTTCAATTTTTAAAAATAAAAAAATATATTTATTCAAGCCTTATTAGACTTCAGTTGCCGAAGCCTGATCGAACTTCTAGCTGCCCAAACCTAAATTAGCTCGAGCTTGAGATTGGTCCCTAGGGTCAGACTCGTTTTCATTTATAAAGGAAAGGAATTAATTACTTATAGGCCCCATTTACTTTTAAATTTTATAATTCGCTTAATAGGAAACAATTTTGGAAAAAAATTAACTATAAAAGAATATTAATTAAGATAATTCATTATAAATTTGGTTATTGTCGTGATTTGATTTGTTTCAACATATAGTCATTGATATTGATCATTATACTAATTTTAATTTTCTTCGTTAATTTTGAAAACAGATATTTGATTTAAACTACGATATTTTTTATATAATTTGGACATATAATCAAGTTAAAAGTGAATTCTTTTTAAGCATTCTCAGTATCCCGCCAAAAAGTGTGATTAAGTGAGCAAAAAACTAATTCACTTTAAAGCTTCAAATAAGTAAAAAGGTTGAATTTAACTAGTAGTTATTTGAAACTGTGACCTAATTGAGTAATTAAGACTATTCATAACAAGGTGTTTACTTGTACATTAAAAGGTTATATGACATTTTTAAAGTAAGTTTTTAAATGCTTCTATGTTAATTTAGAGTTAGTGTCTTGCTTCTTTATCAATAATGGGTATGAAAATATTTGAAAGTTAACCAACTTTCTTATGTATATTCACTTTATGCAATAGGTTAAATTTTATGGATTAAGTTAAAGTTTGAAGGATTGTGGATTAAATTGAATTGATTTATGACCTAAAGCAAGTAGTTAAATACCTAGCAAATTGATGAACTTTGCAAATAAATTAATAGTAGAGAGTTTTAAATAATCCAATTGATTTGTTAAATCCTTTCTTAAAGTAGCCATTTATTCAAGTTAAGAGTGACAAAGTTGATTTGTTCGAGGGCAACCAAATGCTTAAGTATTAGAGAATTTGATAAGTGCTAACTAGAATATATTTTTAGTATGACTTTGAGAGCATTTTGCTTGTATATTGATGGTTTTTATAGGATTTGGTACTCAATTATAGCTCCTTAAATGAAGAAGGAATGAATTCAAGTAAACTTGAGTTAAGCTAGAGCAATTTTGAGCATAATTTTAGATGAAAGATTTGGAACACGGTTCAAAACACAGAACTATGTTTAATTCATGTTTGATGCCAAGAAGAGTAGGTCGAATATAAATTTGTTTAAGAGATCCATGTTAGTAGTAATTTTAATGAAGTTCGAGGATTTTTATATAATGACACACTTTAGGTAATATGGGTCTAACATAAATCCATGTTTTAAAAAAAAAGAATTGTATTAATAATAGCAAAAGCTAAAGAACAACACTACAATAAGTCTCTTAATCTATCTACACCTTAGAAAATTTAGGATTACAAGAGTATACTACATTTGTTACATGAAATTACAACATCCAAGTGTTCTTTATATTAAGAATGAGTGAATTTTGCTTGTTGTTTGCAATCAAAGCTGCTCGGATCCAATTGATAATCTTTTATGCCACCTGATATGTTTCTTCTTCAATTCCTTTATACAATCTCCTATTGCTTTCCTTCCATATAGAGTAGATGGTGGTAGTAAAAGATGTTCTAATGAGCATCCCATTATGCTTTTCCTGTTTAGTGCTGTCAATGATCATGTTTAGGGTTTCTCTCCAATCAAATGTGTAATAAGGAACCAATAATGAGTGCAGAATTATGTTCCAAATTGTTTTTGTGTACCTGCAACAACAAAAAGATGATTCATACTCTCTTCAGCTTATTTAGAGAGGACACAAATGGGATCATATACCCGCAAACCATCTATCCTTGGTTCTAAGCCTAACCTTGATTACTAACTAAGAGAAAACTGAGGCTTTTGGGTTTAGAGATTGCTTCCATAGAAATACCAAGGAACTTTTTCAACATTGCTTGCAATTATCTTATGACATGAGCTATTAGTGAAAGTTCCTCTTGAATTAGGAGACCAAAAGATGTTATCCTCCCCATGTGCCTCAAGGATTTGAGGTAAGTAGTCAGCAAGTAAGGAGAATCCTCTAAAACTGCCAAACCAATGGGTCCATATTAACGGTATTATTTCAAATTTCTACGATTTCTGAAGAATAAGAGATGGGGATTGTTATGAGACAGACATACATAAAATAAGATGAAAGGAGACAAATTAGAGTTTGTGCAGAGAAAAAGGAGCAACTTTAAAGCGAAATAAAGGGATTTCCACTAAAGATTTAATTGGAGAACTTTAAGATTTAACAAGATCCATGAGAATGAGTTCCTTTATTTAGATTATTTATTGATTTCTTTATCTTATCTAGAAGAGATGAACCTTATTACTATCTTTTTGGATTGATTCTTTAATTTAATGAAAGAGCTAAGTTTTCTTGTAAATTAGTCATGATTACTTCTTGTGTTTAAATTGAAATTTGCTAGCATTTTAATTTTCTTTTATATTTCGTATATCAAGATTAAGAAATCATATGTATAAATAGATCATAGTATGAATAGTAAGAGTTGCATGGAATCCTAAAGAAATGACCTTATAAATCTTTTAGGTTAGAATAATCTAATAAAGAAATTCAAAGAACAAGTGAATGAATTCTAAAAGTTTCAATTGGAAGGAGATTTCAATCAATTAATTTAATGTATGAGTTGTATTTTTTAAGAAAGAATATGGTTATAAACTTAGAATTTCTATTGATCTAAGAAACTAGGGTTAAGAACTGAATCAAATTAAATTTAAGCGTAGAAAGATTTTAAGGAAGTCTACATCTGGATCTTGTTTATCAATTAATTACTTTATTCTTACTTATTGCTTTTGTTTTTTTATTTTAGACTAGTAATATCAATTCATTTAATTATTCCTTTTAATTCAATCATTCATTTTGTTAGATTAAATAATTAAAAGAAAATTATTATTAGTACTCATAGTCCTCCTAAAAATGATACTCGTAGTCACTAAACTATTGTATAAGAACGGTAAATGCTAATATCTAGTTGATGTTTAGTTATTTTTGGATCATGAACAACATCAAGCTAGATCATCGAATCTTCTTAAAAAGTTTGAAACCGGGAATACTTAAAATTCTCTCCATTTATATGTAAAAATAAATGCAGACATATAAAAAATAAAATAATAACTTTAGATCAAAACAAAGGTTCTTGAAATTTTAAAGACTATACATTAGAAATGATAGTTACATAAGTAAAAAGTATTGCATTTTTATCAGTAAAGCACTTGTGACCTCAGTATTTAATGATTAGAGTTGGTACAAGAACAACATTGTTAAAGTTATACAAATTAACTATTACAATCCAAGCATAAGGTCTTTTATGCAATCACCAATATATTTAATTAGATTTTTTGAATAATGTGAGTTTGTTTATTCATGATAAATTATAAAAGTTTCCAACTACTCTAAACACAAATTCAAGAAATGAGGCATTGTTCCATTAAAAGCCAAGGATTTTATAAGTGAGAAATCAAGACACATATCTTATAAAGAAGACCAAAAACTATTATTAAACTTCTTAAAAAGAATACTTCCTCTCTCTCCCCCTCCCTCCATACTCTATAAATTAAGGATAAATATAGTACTTTACCAATATTAACTTTTTTAAAAAATTGATAGATTCTTTTTGCATATAAAAGTAAATTTACATAGTAGGTTGATCAAGCTACTGAACCTTTTTAAGAAACAAATCATGTATAGGAACAAGGGAATAGTACTAATTAGATTGAGCTAATTATTTTAATGATCCCTTTAAAAAATGCATTACTTGTCTAAATTGAAAACTTCATGATTCCAATATGGAAATGTTTAGTAATTTTTTTCTATCATAACACCATTTCAATGGCAAACATGACCTACTTTTTTAAAAGTTAGTCCTTATATTTTCTAAATTTTTATTTTTTACCTAGTATTAACTCGTTTTTACTGTACCAATTAGTAATAGCTAAAAAGGTCAGTTTAAATATAATTGATACGATAACCTATTTTTTTAGTTTCATTTTCTAACTAGTATAGTATGTATCAACTAGAACAATGTAGAAAATATGATTACTATGATGTTCATATGTCACTTCTAGAAAATACGATTACTATGAAGTTCATATAT
>JAOQMQ010000008.1:19896586-19934535 GCA_027563845.1 Erythroxylum subrotundum
TCCCGTATCTATTGTGAATATTGGGCTCGTTTCATAACTGTCCCGTACCTGTTGTAGATATCGGGCTCATTTCATAACTGTCCCGTACCCATTGTGGATATTGAGCTCATTAACAATTGAGCCTGTGGCTCTTATGCACATATCCTGAGCTTTAAGCTCTTTTTCACGTGGGTCACTTCGATCACAATTCATTTATCTGATCATGCATAACAGAGTAATGAAATGCAACAAATTATATATTATGCTATCAGTACCTTTTATTCAAAGTGCATAGTCATTTATCATATTCATCATATCTAAGTCTGACATTCAACACTTAGTTGAGTACTCATTTCACTTTGCACATACAAATTTGAAAGACTTCCAATACAGTCCTGAATATCAAACTCCTCAGACCATCAATGTCTGGAATTATCAATATCACAATCATATCCATAACAGTTCAATATCTGAAAGTTAATAAAAAAACAATTCAAACATAATGAGAAAACATCTAGGTTAACTCAAATAATTCAAACAGAAGCACATATATAATTGAGATTATACATCTAGGTCAACTCACAGTATGCTCCATAATAGCAAATGCCTTGATGACCCGACAATGTTTGGACGCTGACGTTCAATTTGTGCCTCTATATTATGTAATACACACATATTTACACATTACTAACTTGTTTAATCGACTCAGTATTCAATCATACACGTGTATATATGATATGTCCAATGTATGCTCAATTGACTTTCCCAGGTATGTAACCTTCATCACAAGTCTTGATCATACATTCATTATAGCTTATATACATCTAGTTTGCAATGAGGTTTATGCCTTAAGTAGGTTTGATTATTCTCAATTCATCAATCCTTTTCTAGCATTATATATTCACATAATTTTCTCAATTCTCATTCAATCATACCTAATTCATTGCTTATATCCTTTGGATCACAATTGTATTCATAAAAACATCCTTATTCCATTAACAACTCATACTTCCCAAATTCATAGACATTGATATCAAACAATTCATTCCTTAATTCATAACCTCAACTAACAACTTAAACTTATCAAACACTTAATCACTTAATCAAGCAACTTTCTACGTTCATTTTAAGCCCCAATCATGTCCTAATGCACCAAAGTAAAGCAGCTTACCCTTATATGGTTTGACCATCACACAAAACACTTTTTTTTTGACTTTAAAACATTGCCACAATCGTGGGAAGGAACTAATACAATTCCCACGATCGTGGGATAGGTGAACCAAAAATTCACGTTCGTTTTCCTTCAACTTTTCTTCCAAATTTTAACACATTCATGATAGTCCATCAATTATGCCTCATTTATACCTTGAAGATACTTCAATTCCTCATTAATTCATCTCTAATTCCAATTCAAAAGCATTCAATTGGTAACTCAAACAATTTATCTTTTATGCATAAAAAACCAAATAGAAGCTTTCATTCACTTTTATACATGTAACGCTAACTCTTTCCCATTTAAAGAACACTATACTAGCACCTTTCTTTAGCATAAATTTACCTTCAGCATACTTCAATTCTCAATCTAATTCATCCTTAAAACAACCTATAACCTAGGGTTTCCATGTGTCAAATACAAAACCAATTCATCCATTAAATTCCAAGCACACTTCATCATCAACCCAATATGCAATTCATCCCTAATCAATCATCATGAATGTTATGCTCACATATGTCACAATAGGGAAATCAATCACTTACTTGTTCAGCTTATAGACCCCTCAATTAACAAGCTAACCAAGCCTTTCAAGCATTCAAGCATACACCAAGAATAAGATGGAAATAAAAGGGTTTAAATCACAAGATGAAGGCTACATAATTTTGGCAAAATTTAAGGTTACGGAGATTATGTGGTTTGTCGATAGTGAGGAGGAAGAAGAAGAGAGCATGTGACCAAAAACATGAAAGAAGATGGTCTTTCAAATGTGGGAATCGTGGGGTACAAGTGTGTCGTGAGGAGTGAGACACATGGTGACACACTTGTCAAGTGGAGAGCTATGTCATGTGTCTTCTCTCATGCTTCCAATTGTCACCTAATGTTTGGTCCATTTGTCACATAGTTTCCTAGGCCACTTGTCACTCATGTATTTAAGCCATTTTTCATCCAATTAGTTAAGCCATTTTTCACTTATTTCCAATGCCACATATCACCATTTCATAGGTCTAATCAACCTAAATTTTCATGTATCAATTTATCTTGTCTTTTGACATTTTTCCTAGACTAGATGCACACATCATTCCATCAATCACTCAATTGTAACATCAAATTTCCAAATTACTAATTATAATTCATCAAAACAAAATTCAAGACATAATCAACACAAAAGTACATCATAATCAATTAAAACCTTTTATACCCGAAATATGTCAATTGAGTGTATATACTATTTTTACAATGTCTATACATCATGATTCATGTGTGTATGCGAATATGATACATGCAAATGAAATGCACTTCATATCTCATATGATATGACTCAATCTAACAGTTAAATCCTTAAGTGTAAAAATGGGCAATTACAAAATAGGTGCATAATCATAAGTTAATAATGGCAGAGATAAGGATGCTCCGTTGGATGAGCAACCTTACTAGAAGAGATAATGTCAGGAATGTAATGGTAAGAGACAAACTAAAAGTGACTAATATTAATGAAAAATTAAGAGAAATAAGGTTTAGGTGGTCTAGACATATTAAAAGGAGACACTTTAACGTTCTAACGAGAAGATGCAAGAAGATTGTATTTAGAGACTGTAAGAGAAAAAAAAGAAGGCCTAAGAAGAGCTGGGAGAGTTGATCAAGAATGATATGACTCTGCTGGAACTTATCGAGGATATGACCCTCAACGGAAAATTTTGGTGTACTATGATAAGGGTAAAGGATCTTATATAAAGAGGTCATTCTCTTTCTCACAGGTCTTTTAAATATTCTCCTTCGAGTTTTATGCCTTGTATTTACCCTAAACATTTAATATGTAGTACTTCATTCTTAGTTATTGAGCCTAAACATTTCCTTATTTAGCCCAAATATTCTCTTATAATGGTTTGTTTGATTTATTTATTTACTTGCCTTCTTCTTTATTTGTGTATTTATTTACTCTTTTTATCTTTTATTTTTATTTTTACCTTGTTTTATATTTATTGTATTATTTATTTTATTACTTATTGTTATATTTTTATTTTATTATTATCTTTTATGTCTATTTTTATTTTATTTTTAATTATTATTACTTTATTATTTTAATATGTATATATTATTTATTATTTTTATGTGGGTCTATCGGAAACAACATTTCTACCAATCAGGAGTAAGATTGCATACTTCTAGATCTTTTCAGACTCCGCGTATCAGCTAGACTTTTACTGAGTTATTGTTTTATTCTTAAATAAAACATACATAAAGAAAGTTATATTAAATAAAATAAATAATTTTAATAATAATTCTATATTATATAAATAATTATATTAATTTTAAAAAATGTAAAATATTTATGAAATAAAAAAAATGTACAGCACCTTTCTAGACTAAGTCATGAAACAAAAGTTTATAACCTTGTTATTTCAGAGAAAAAAGTTTGGTGGCTGTTAAGTCGTCATTAATGAGCCATCATTATTATAAATAATAGAAATATTATTTTTAATGAAATCAAATTTTTTTATTTGATATTGATGGTCATTGGTATAATTGAGTTAGACCACTTTCCAAACAATACTAGCCACACACTCGTCGATCCAACATTCATAAACTACTTAAATTAAGAAAAATAAAATGTTTAAGCATAAAAACGAGTAATTAAGTTTGGAATAATCAAGTAAAAGAAATTGAATTCATGTAATTAAGTTTGGAATAATCAAGTAAAAGAAATTGAATTCATGTTTTATGAGAAGGTTTTATAATTTCGAGAATTGCATATTGCTTATATCTTCTTGGTTCCATGGCATTAGAAAGTGTATCATGTCATGTGCACAAACAAGCACTAGTAAATGTTCCATCTGATATGCAAAATTAATTAAAAAGACTTGAAAATCGAACCTTTTCGTGCTATTATCCTTATTGAAGTAACTGGTGAGTTGTTTACTCTCATTTAGTAAACTCAAAGTCTCTTCATAATTATCCACGTACATCCATCTTTCATCATTCTCGACTACAACCTGATTTTCTCCTGTCTCTGTTTCGCGAAAGACGCTCATAATTTGTGCAGATGAAGAGAATGAGACATACGAATGTTGTATTGTTTAGTTGGCATACCAGAGACCTGCCAGCCAACTAGCCTTAACCGTGTAACTGTTAGCCAGAAGGCAGCATCATGCTTTAGTTAAATTTACAAGAAAATCAGACCATTTATACTTGATGATACAAGAGATGGCTGCTTAAGCAAGAACGTATTTTGCAATTTCGTTTCACTATATTCACACCATGTCTACATATGTGTTTGATCGGGTTAATGGCAACTATGCGTTCAAGGAAGATTGAATCTAAAACAATTGATGTTAGTGTCTAAATCTATCCCTACCATCAAGCTATTGGCTTTAAAATAATGTGCTCCTACCAAGTCCTGGAAACACCCCTTGGTGCCTTTACAAGACTCGTATCCCTTTAACAATCAATCACATAAAGAAACCCGCATAGCAAGTTAGACATGAAGATGAAAAAATGTTCAGTGAACCTATAGGCCTCGTCAGGATTTGCTGCTCAAGCAGACAATATCAGCCACCGATGAGAATATTTAGATCCTCGAAATAGACCAATAAAATGGAGCAACCTTCCACAGTAAAATGCCATTACAGAAGCAGCAGCCCAAACAACACTGTTTATTCCTCGTTCTGAAATGACCCGTCCCGTCCCATCGTATCTTCTGACTGCCATTAACTTCAACACCAATATAAATCCATGGGTAACTCTGAATGTACAAGTAGTTCCAGCCATTGTGCACTGTATCACTAGCTAAATGATGGATCCAATCTTACATCCTCATCTTCTAAACCATTTTATGCCATAAAGGATAAGGATGCAACTCTATGGAGCCCAAAGACATCAATCACTTGGTGACGTCTGGTTAGATGCTAAGTCATCCATAGGACCTCCTTGCCTTGATGATGCCAATTCAGTAATTACGAAGAAGGGTTTTTGACTCTGAATGTGAAGTAACAACATCCTGGTGTGACTCGAGATTTGAAGTTAAAACATGATGTCCCAACACTTTCAGGGTAGATCTTCGGCAAATGATGCTGATAAATCTTGCTTCAAACCCTTATTAGAACGGTCAATTGCGTCTATATTCACCTTCACATTGGAAAGTAAGTGCCCGTTATCAGCTTCAAACATAGATACAGGCAAAGAACTCTCATCTGAATTAAGTGCACTATGAAAATGCTCCCGAGTTTCAACGAACCCATTAGTAGAAGCTGAAATCTTAGGATCCTCACTTGAAAAAGATCCTTTCAGTTGATTTGCCTCGGTTGGAAGAGGGAAACCATAGGTTGCTTCCTCAGAAAGTTTGATCCCATCATTTTCGCTCTCCAATGAGTGACATCCATTGGTTCTTCTAGATGATGCATGTGGGCAGACTGGAGGGGTGCTTTGTCGGCACACATGACACCTGAACCCAATAATACAACTAATATTCTTCTCGTTCAGTCCAAAAGCATCCCCATGATACCATTCTGCAGAAAACAAGGAGCATGAAGAAAAAACGAAAAAGAAAAGAAGCTGAAAGCAGAGGAAAAGTGCAGAAAATTAAAAAAAAAAGAGTTCTAGATTAGCTTATGACAGAGCTGAAACAAAAGAAAAGACGGTGAAAGCAGAAGAAAAACAGTGTATAATACAAACATTGTGCTGTAAATTAGTTTATGGCAGATCCATTAATCGATATTGGAAATGAAAACCAAATCAGGAAAATGTACCTCCACAGTTCTCACAAGAAATATAACTAGAGGTACACGTATTGCCCATCTCAGAACAAAGATGGCACTGGGGTTGATCAAGGATGGCATCACCAAAAGGAGCAAGAAGCCTTTTCCTCCCAAAATGCAATATCCTCTCATCATCTGGCTTTCTAGACAGGAGAAGACCGTTATGCCAATAACTATGATAAGCATGTGTTCTCTTCTTTCGCCATGACACAACTTTTTTTGGTTTACTAGGTGTGCCTTTTATAGATTTGACTTGTTTCCCCTTTTTTCGTCCTCTAAGCTTTTTATTTTGTAATGACCTGTATTTAGCTTGTCTAGCTGAACGACGCAGGGGTACAACAATAACAGCCTTCTTATTGTTTTGGGATCGTAGAGGTCGTGAAACCTTTAATGCTTTCTGCTTGCTTTTCACTCTCTTTGATTTGGTGCTCATGGTAATCTTTGTAGATTTTTGTTGCAGAACTTTCACGTTCTTGTTATTTCTGTCCCTTTTCAAGCCACTCTTTCCTGTTCTTTTGACAATCTTCACGTATTTCCCATTCAGACATCGGTGACATGTGTATATACAATTAGCAGTGAATGAGCCAGAAGACTTTCTGACATGTCTTTTATGGAAAAAACCTGAAATTTGCATACTATCATGAGATACCGAGCTTTATATAAAAAAAATGAGTCGTCTTTCACCCTATGGTCAAATTTGCAAAATAGGTTAAACCAAGAACATATTGCT
Source organism: Erythroxylum subrotundum (assembly GCA_027563845.1). Lineage (NCBI taxonomy): Eukaryota > Viridiplantae > Streptophyta > Magnoliopsida > Malpighiales > Erythroxylaceae > Erythroxylum > Erythroxylum subrotundum. The sequence goes on from JAOQMQ010000008.1 coordinate 19,903,263, forward strand.
GACTGACCACTAAATTTTTAGTCAAGGAACAAAAGATTACCTTTGCAGTACTGACATGACACAGCCTCCCTGCGATGTATTAATGGATATAAACAGAAGTCAGTATCCCAAAACAAATAAGACATTCATGCATTTGAGACCAAAATCAAGAAACAAAATATAGGATAAGAGAAGTCAGTGTGACAAACAGAGATACATAATTTCAGAATGTGAGACCAAAGCCAGGCTTTTATTTGGAAAGATAGATAGTAGAAGACTTCTATCAATGCTCCTGCAACTAAAAAAGTGCACAACACTAAAACAAGATGTATGCATGATGCATATGCATTGGTATAAGTCTCAATTAACTGAGAATCAAAACATAGTTAAAAACCTTACGATCTTAAATCCTCAAATATATAACTGGTATAACTTTCAAAAAAACATAAAAAAAAGGTGTTATTGCACTGAGGTTAAGATATTTGACCTCTTGATTAAACTCTCGACTCCTTACATCAAATCCATTAATTATCACATTATCAAAAAAATTTGTAAATCAAAAGCTTGTTATCGATAAAGTAACCAGACATGGAATGCCCATCCACCCTCGACCATTGTCAATAGGAGCATAGTTGTATTGATGTATCAACTTATCATACGATAAGATTTCAGAAGAAAAGTATAAGCACAAAATACCTTATTGGAACGTCCTTTTTACAGTGCCCACACTTATGGTACTCTGATCTTTCTGCTTTAGCAAAAAGATAAGCAAACCCCCTCTTCTTTGAAGGTTTTCTTAGTACTAAACCACCATCATTAGGTTTTGCAGATAACACTTTACCAGACTTGCGAGCAATTCTTTTCTCTTCAAAACTTTTCAAGAGATGCAATGGGACATGAGATTCACTAAGCCAATATTTCTTCCTGTCACTGGAAGACTCTTCAACCAAAGATCCATATTTCAAGACAACTTCAGGAACAGTTTTCCTTTTTCCAAAATCAAGAAGGTACTTTGAACCTTCACCTTCTAGGCACTTCCTGCGAACAATTGTCTTCTTGAACAACCTGAATGACTTTCTAAATTCTTTATCCAACATGGACAGAAAATGTGTGTTCTCAATTTCATCCCACTTAATGTTCAAATCAAGCTCTCTAACCTGGAAAAACCATACTACAAATTAGGACACAAGACTAAATGAAGAAAAGGGAAGATGATAAAGTAAAATCCAGAACATGACCAATTAGCCTGCATGTCACAACATTAATCTACCAAACTATACTATATTTTTCAGCCTTAAGAAAAGGGCTATAATTTTGGCGTTTCATCATGATTCTTTCTGATAACCTACGAAACTCTGTATTGTCAGTTGCTTCTTTGATGACTTAAAGTGATAACAGTAGAAACAACAAAGGGAGTATGCAATGATCAAGAATTTGGAGGAAATCAAGCGAATGAACTGAAAGTAACAAATTGCGAGCTGGGCGACAAATCCATACTTGCAAAGCAAGCTGTTCCACATTCTTTAATGACTCAACAGCAGCTCTCCAGGTAAGATTCTTGGTTCTCCTTGCAAAATCTGAATTCTCAGGATACAATATGCCAGGAATCTTTGTACACCCAGCTGCAAATTTAAACTTCAAATAGATTAAGAATAATTTACTTAGTTAACTAAAGTTTAATACTAACACCTGCAAGCTATATGGGACAAGAAAAATGGGACCTTGTCTAGCAGCTTTGGACACAATGGACTGAGGTAAAGCCTTCCAGTTGAATAGTTGGCGAGACAGCCTACCACCCCTCCACCAAAACATGGTCAATCCACCCTCAGAGCTGGAAGAATTGTTAGCCTCAAGTTCTGAATATCTAGCTCTTTTTCTGCCAAACCCACTCTTTGATGATGCACATAAAGAGGCAGTTACAATATGAGAAGCTGAACCCAATGTAACAGAAGAATCAACATGCTTTGACCACTCTGCTGAAAAAGCAAGATGATGCAAATTTGACTCCAGCTGTAAAACACCAATACCAACAAAAAAGCCTAAATAAGAAGGTAAACTTGAAACAATCCTCAAGGATTACAGCTGCTTAAGAGGATCTAATTTGTTCTAAACCAGGAACCAGCACTGCAACCTGTAATGCTAAATTGAAAAGCTAATTTATTGAGGTGAAAGATCCCTTTCTGATGACATTTTACAAATTTGAGAGACAACACACAAGCTGAAATCAGATATCTTCAGGTTTGTTTACAGACTTGGTAACACAATCAAGTGAAGCTTATGATATTAATATGCTCTGCAACTGATAGACATAACCAAAATCCACTGTTTGCAACAAAAGCAACCAGATTCATTATGCATAAACAAATATATTGAAAAAGTTATACAAATTAGGGGTGAAAAGCTTCACAAACAAGTCAGCTTCATTTGGAATAAATGCTTTACATAATCGAAAGTTTGAACTAACCACAATAGCAATCTAATCAAAGAATGTCCTTACCATCAACACCAATTGTTTCAGAGACTCAATATCAGACTCCTTAAGAGTGCTTTTGCGCCAAACCTGGGTGAAGTGTGGATTCAACCATGGGCCTAATAGAAGTCCTTGCAACCTATCTTCCATGGAGAGAATATAACTGGTAACCACATTTAGATGACCTATACTTTTTATTTGAAGGCCACCCGCCTGACATAGAGACACTTCTTTGGTCGGACCATAACTAATATTAACCAAACAATCTGAATCATCACGCCTGCAAGAGTAACACCATCCACATTTTTCTGTCTGAAAATTTTTATTCGTTTCCAGAATATTTGGCCAGTAGAAATTGGCATTTTTCTTTGAGATAACCTTCATCTCTGCTGAGATTGTTTCCTCTGCCGAATCTTCACTCTTTCTATCTGATGGTTTACGCATCAACTCTTCGGCAACTAAAGAAGCCATGTGACCAAAACTATAGTAGTTCTTGTAACCAGCTCCAGCTATATTGATAGAAGATGCTGTATAACCAGAAGTTGCGGATTCTGAATTATCTCTTTTATTATTATCAAGGCTGCTAGATGCTATGAACCTTCCTTGAACTTCACAGTTCTTTAAGTCAGCAGAAACGTTAGAAAAGTCAGTCTTATCGTTCTGGAAATTTTGATTCCTTGCCAAAATATGAGTGGTTTCAGCAAATCTATCAAGACTTAAACACGCAGGCTCCGCAGCACAATGAAGATTAGCAGATCCACTACCATACTCCTCCTGGAGCCTTCTATCTTTAAGTGTGCCATTATTGACCGCATGTGTTTCTGCTGATACCGCAGTTGGGGCCGCTATGCACATGTCTGGGCCCAGAGTAAAGTTTGTAGAACCCAAAGTTCTAGTTGCTCCGTACAAGCTGACAGCCACACCCCAATGCTTTTGGATAGCTCCCAAGATGCCCCTATAATGCATCTCTGAAGACTTAAGCACTTCAACAACCACATTGAGATCTTCTTTGTTGTAAAAATTAAATGAAACTTCACCTTCACAAGAATCAGACCTGCACAAGCATGTAAACATTTGAAAAAGTTACAAATATAGAAAAATCACAATAACTCAGAGCAGAAGTGTACATTAAATACATAAAACACATCATCTACATCATGGAGCTAAGAAAAAGAGGAAGTGAGAAAAAAATACTTTCTTCATAAGCACACAAAATGACCAGTAATTTAATTGTTATTGACAATTTTTCTTTTTATGGAAAAAAATCCCATTTAATGGTAAGTTAATGATGAATGTAAGCATGAAGATCGAGCACAAACTTACACCAATAAATAACCACAGCTGCTAAAAAATATTCGGCCAAAAGGATCCACACCCAATAGCTCTGCTCCTCGAAGTAACTTTCTTGGTGTCATCCAAGGTTGATGCCGGTCTACAGCACATTCGGGGCAGTACCAGTCACCCTCTGGCAAAGAATCACTGACAACACCAACACACTTTGAATGATAAGCAGCAGGACAACCATCACAACATATCAAGTTCCCATCCATCTTACAAAGGTAGCATTCATCACTGTTCCAGTCTGTTGTATCATCAGCACACTCCTCAGTCAAACAAGAGCTACCTGACAAATCCATTCCAGCCCTCCTTTTCACATATCGGTCAAAGTCTAACTCGCATTCAGCGCCAGAAGATCTCCTGCTAAGCTCTGACCTAATGGTTTCCACCTCAATCATATTGTCACAAAGACAATGCAGTATCTCAACTTTCACATATGCTGGTTGTTCATAATAGTTAGTTTTTAAGAGTTCCATACAACTCAGATCAAATCCAGGTTTCAATCCTGAACCATGAATGAGGAGATACTCAACCATAAACGCAGGCCATGTAATCAAGTCCAACAAACCCCAGTTAAGACTCCTACATCAGCAGTAAATTTTCCAAAAAGTAAGTAAACACAGACCACATTTAAGAATTAAAAGAACAGAGAAGAAAGAGAACTGTACCTCAGGCAATCAGAAGCAGATTCTGAACCTTCATGTGAAAGCTGTTCCAAATGCTTTCTTAGAGTTTGCAAAATAGCAACATGAATGCTATCAAATAATAAACTGGGAGAATTGCACTTCAACGCTGCCACAAAATCTTCCAGCTCAAAGGGACTTAAAAATAATAAGGTACTAAATGATCTTAAACAAGCATAAATTGCAAAAATGTCAAGCACAGGAGTTCCATCCAAATCTAAATTCCGTGATGATGGTGGTAGTTGCAACTTCACAGGAAGAACAAGCAGCTCATCAAACCTTTCATGCTGTAATGTGTCAAGGTTTTCCTCACTCACTGCACTAAATGGAGCAGAAACTGATAAATCATTGGCCACAACAGATGGAGCTGATGCTAAAAAATTGCTTCTAGCTGACCCTCGACGAGCACTCCTTCTCAACACTGTCATCTCAGGTGTATAACTTATATCATCCAAAAGTTTTCTCCTCTTTCTATGCTTAGAATGCATTTCTGGTTGTGCACTTCCTGTGTCATCTTGGATATTATCAGTTACCATACCACAATCCCTCTTAACACTGTTGGCACCTGTAGAGATCATTGCTTCTGACATAGAATTCAAATTATCTGCAGGCTTTCTGCCCCTCCTCCTCCCCCTGTGGCTACCACTAACTCCACTTATTCCACTTTTAATATAAACTTGTTTCCCAGAAATTAAATCGCTATCCTGCTTAATAGCTTTAGCATCTAGCATTTCAAGAGACTCACAAGCCCTTGCATCTTGACCAGAAACAGTTTCGTCCCTTTGAATTCCTTTAGGTGTCCCAATGCATAAGCCCTTGGTATCATGAACTTCCTCCAGTGTCCCACTAGTGCTGGTTCCTTCATCTTGAGTCCCCACCACAACCTTTCTAGGTTCCTCCATCTTTTCCACGTCTTCTTTGACCACCATAAATGAAGCACTTTGGTTCACCTGCCCTTCGTCATCACAACCAATATCATCTCTACTTTCATCATCAATTACCAAATTTAAATCAAACTTGGGTTCCCTCTTCTGGGCCTCCACAACTTTTCCTACCAACTGGACGTCCTCAAAACTGTCTTCTGTATCACCATTCACATTCAAATTCAAGTCAATACACCCTCTCTTCTTTGACTCTCCCCGCACACTGTCATTCAAACCCCCCTCCTCGTTCAAATCAAACCCTTCATTCAAATTCAAGTTGAACTCAGCATTCAAATCTAAGACGCCTTTAGAACCAACATCCCCATTCTCTACAACCCTATTCAAATCAACGTCTATGTTCCTCTCAACACCCTCAATTTCTTTCAAATTTCCCACCAACCCATCATTCAAATCCACATTTCTGAAAATACCCAAACCCCCATTGTTATCTAATCGTGTCCCTAGGGTTTCACCAATTGAATTGGAGGTACCTGACTCTGCAACTCCTGCTTCATTCCCTCGATTCCTTGGCTCCACACGGCATCGTTTCTTGGGTCTGCGATCAACCCGAGTTTTGTAGCCAATCGGAGCATCAACCACGAGTTCAACAACCTCGGAGACGCCAAGCTCCTCGGAATCTCCGTCTTCGTACGCAATCATGAAGAATCCAGACGACGCATCGTAGGATTGCACAACCCCAATACCCTTTAAACTCTTCTTCACAAATTTACCCACAAATTCCATTTTGTTCTCTGAAAATGGAAGTCTCCTTCTCCTTCTTCTCTTTGATCAACAAACAAATGAATCAGAGAAGATAAGAAACGCACTACTCGTGGGGCTTGTTCCTTTCTTTGTCTTTCTCTCTCTAGAATTGGGGGGTCTTTAGGCAGAGAGAGAAGAAAAGGTATGAACTTTCTCTCTCTGGAGGTGATTTAAACGTGAACACGCAGAGTTAGAGAGAGAGGGCGTGAAATTGACTTTTCTAAAGGTTTAGGTTAGGAAGTGGGGTAAGTTAAGTGGCTGATTTGGACTTAGAATGGAAGTTTCTTTTCTTTTTCTCTCCCGTGGAATGGAAACCCTTTTCCAGGAAAAGAAGAAAGATTAGGTCTTTGTAGTTCATTCTAAATCAATGGATTCAAATCTTGCAATATAATTACAGCACTTTTGAGTTAACTCACCCTCTACCAAATCCAGTTTCATTCCCATCCCAACTTGATCTTTAAGAAAAGTAACAATCCAATCCAGTAAGATGAAGCATCTTTAAGAAAAGTAACAATCCGATCCAGTAAGATGAAGCATTCTTTCTTGTGTTCCCATGGCATGTGCCTTTAAATTAGGAAGCATCCAATTTTGACTTGAGATAACCCAAACATTATCCTGAGGCATGTTTTCTTTCTTTGTTCCATCCAATCCAAACCAAACCAAACCGTATTTGCATGTGTTTTGAGTTAACAAAAGCTGATCTTGTTAATAAAAAAGGGAAAGCCGTACAAATGAAATGTAGGTGACCTCCTTTCCCTTTACTTGTTTGACACAAAGGCCTGAGGAGACACCTGTTCATTTCTCTTTTTCTTTCTTTGACTATGGCACTTATCATCTACTCAAATATAAAAGAAAAAACGTGAAGTTTCTTGGATGATTGAGAACAAAGGCCAATGCATGACTCAACCTTTTGGTGGATTTCATCCTTCATTGTTGTAGCAATCAAAACTCCAAACAAGCTTCCCCTCATCTTCTTAAATATTGATGTACTCAATTCTTCAGTAAACTACAAAAATTAAGAGTTTTGGATGGAACTGATTGAATCACTGAAGCTACGTTCAACTTTCCTGCTCTAATATTTGTCTGGTTTAGTATTAATATAATGTACATCAACAGAGTTTTGGGTAGGAAAAGAAACCCAGGGCAGATGATCCGGAGTTAAACCAAAAACCTTCAACCAGTTGAATCGTCATTAAGAGGCCGGCGTAAACCCGAAAAAACTGCTTTCAGGAAAAGAGGATGGTATTTTCAGTGAACACCTCTGCATCAAACTTCTCAATGAAAGGCCATATCTTCCACAAAAGTATTAGGAACATAAAAACCACAAAGCTTCAGGTCAAATTTCGTGGACATGAGAATACAAACATGTATAACTAAAGTACACCATGCTACCTAGCTAATTTTATAAGCTCTCCTGCAAGCTATGCACCTGAAACTACCAAGTCAAAAGGGAACATGGAGTACAGTAACTAGATTTACCTCTGACGAATATTGCCTAGAAAAAGCTTTGACATAGCCTAAGGTAGATAGGCACCATTGTTCCTTCTCACCTACATCGTAAGGATTGCTTTCCTTCCTGCTGTTTGGCTGACTGCAATAGTTATTGAAAGAAAAGTTTTAACAGAAACATCGTCTTCCTTGCAGGATAAATGTTTTAACAGCAATAAAGAAATGGGCAAGGGCAAGGGCAAGCTTGAGGACACAAAGGAGAAATAAATGGAGGGGACAGGACAGGGTGAAAAGAAATACATTTTCTTGGTTCTTTCATTCTCATTATCCACGTCTATTGCTGACGATTCTTCATGATCAACTGCCATTTCATCTATTTGAGTCAACTTTAATCCACTCAGTGATTGAGCGTTTGATGCATCAGGCAGGCATTCAATCAAAACTCTTGAGAAGTTCTTGTACAAGGAGAAGAATAACGCCTAGACATCACAATATTTGTCAGGACAAGAAAAGGACAACATGATCTTTCATCAAATGCTGCAAGGAACTATCAATTTAAAGATTTTCTAGTGCTGGGATTCTGTTCGTAAAATTGGCAGAATTCCTATGTGATTGTAAAGACCATGAGCGGAAAATAAAGGAAGGCCACTTGCAGGGTGTATGCATGTTAGCTATTCACTACCATATGGTTCTTAACATTCATTCCTAAGCTTTTACAGTTGCTACAAGAAAAATGATTGAAGAAAAAAGTGCAAAGCAAAACATAACAAGAAGGGCAGTGGGAGAAAACCAAACTCCCTACAATCTTTTTGCCTAAATATGAGAATAAAGGCAGATAACCTCTTGCTGAAGGCTTGAGCATTACGAGATGTTTAAAGGATAATCCATCCAAAAATATTGCACATGAATCAAATCTTAAATAATCTACTAGAGATGATAAGTTGTATGGACCTTAAAAAATGATTCTCGAAGGTAAGGAATCAGTGACAAATCAGATCAGCAAACTAATTTACTATATGACAATGATGCTAGATAGGAAATATATAAGAGTCTGAAGTTCAAGGGAGATCCAAGAGAGTGACATCTGCCTCTATCTCTGTATCTTTCTACTGTGGACAGAATGCCAGCACTTATTTTTAACGTCTTAGGAAAATGACAAGTTGATCTTGGATGATAAGATGACAAATCATTGATATCTCCAACAAGGATGCTACAGCTCGTCTTTCACAATTACCTCATTTTCCTCTTGTGCTTGGGCTAAAAGAGCCTCCTTGGCCTCCAGGGATTTACGCACTGGTACCTCCTCTTCTTTTGTCTTTTCAGCATGTGATTTCAAGAGCTTGATTCTGACAGGATTATCACCAAGAACAGGCTCACCATCCACCAAAGTGAGTTTTGACTCAGCAGCATCCAACTCTGCTTTTGCCTTGGCTGAAGCTCTTTCAGCTGATGCAACAATTTTCTCAAGAGATGATACCTCTTTCCGTAGATCACATATACGGTTGTAAGTCTTGCTCAAAGCACTTCTAAGGACCTGCAGCAAGGAAAAGAAATAAACAGAAACCTTAGGGTTTAGTTCACAAATCCTAGAAACACACTCTTTAGCATTATTAGCATGACAACGAAGATATGGGAATAGGTTACGCAGACTTGTGCAGAACCCATTACTTAGCCTCCTGGCTTTATCACAGACATCCAAAAAAGGCATTCATTAGAAGTCAAATCAAAGAATTTGTATAATATCCCAAGACACGGGTTAGCATCAGATTATTAATGAGCTTAAGAACTAGATTTGCTAGACATTATGCAACATGAGAGTTATGTGAGAGAGTTCAAACTTATAAGGAATTAAAATTAACCATCTTCGTAGGGATGCTAATCTAACACTCAACTACTTGGAGGAATGAACTCCCCGAGGTGAGCTGAAACTGAGAGGGGGATCATGTTCCCTAAAAAGTTGAACAACAGTTCTTATTTAGGAATGCCATAGCACTTATATGATAACATTTGTCTTTGAATACTAGTCCAATGTACAGAGTGATAACAACTTACATGGAAGTATTGCAATTACTAACAGAACAGACAATTTAAGCATACAAAGACAGAATTCTCATGATGTACCTCCCATGGTTGATCAGAAGTATGAAACTGCTCAACATTTTCTGGAGAAAATACCCATTCTACAATAGCCAAATTAGACAGAAGCCAATAACCCATCATTCTATCAATTGCTATAGCAGTCATTTGAGCATTGTTCTTCCAATAGGAATTCACTTCTGCTATTAAGACCTGCTTATCATGATCAGGACATACTCGCGCAATAACTTGTCCATATCTCTCCAAAACAGTGATCAAATGAGTGAAACTTTTTGAACCAGTGTCAATAAAAGTTCGAGAAACAACTTTGAGGGCAACTTCCCCGCCATGATTAGGAATCACACTTTCATCTAACCATGAAATCATTTCTTTCACATTTTGGCGGCCCTTCACCATACTGTTGAGCTACATAGAAAACTCAAGTTCTACTGTCCTTTCTGTACCATCCGCAACATGGCATCTGAAGTTTGGAGCACCCTTTGGTGGAAGCAATTCTTCTAAAGCAGGTGCATTCTCAATGCTCTACAATGAAAGATAAAAGGCAAGAAAAGGTGCCAACAAGAAGTAGAGCATCATGTAAACCACATGTGACAAAAAAAACTAATAGACTCATCAAAACAAGTTAGATAAGCCCCCAGGGAGAAAAAGTTGGGGCATATAGCACTCAATTATTATAAATTCCAATGGTAGATTAGAGACACTGCAAAAGAACTGGAGTTTATAATAATGTGTGGTAGATTAGAGACACTGCAAAAGAACTGGAATGTTGGGTAATACCAAATGGTGGGTAGAAGCAAAATTTGGTAGAAAGCTTAAAAATGGGCACCTATTAGACAACAAATAGAACAACCCTAACTGAATTTAAACCCAGAAGGCAAACTATGAAGATCACAGAAAATCCAATGTATATACCTGCTTAACTTTATCCCAGTATGATAGACGCACTTCTCTCTCCAAAACCTCTTGAACAAACACACGTTGTGGAGCCCATTTAGGAAGGTCTAAGACATAAGCCCACTCTTCCCATGGCCAGATGAATTGAAATTTTGATCTGTGAAGTATGAAAGCCTTGTCAAACATCATCAAACCAACTAACACATTGATCTCACCTTTATAACACAAGCATTCCAACATCTCATGCTCATTAGGATGTGAGGTTTTTAAATGTCTCTAATATTGTTCAAATTTTAAAAGCAATACTAATGTTGTAACAATAGAAAATGGGGAGTTCCTCAACTGACTAACAGTAAGGACTATTATCACTGGTGAAGTTAGGTTCTAAAGAAACTTTGATTCTTTCATAGTATTACCCTACCAAATGGTGCATCACAGAGAAAAGAACAGAAGAGCTTAGAAAAGATGGTTAACATATCATACTTTAGAATTGTGATTCAGAGCTAATTTGCTCTTTTTTTATCTCTTTCTTGGAGACTAAAGTACATATATACACGAATAGGATTACAGAATAAGCTAGATAATCTATACTGATACATAATATCATCCTAGGATAATGTCTATCTTTAAGATACTGCTATCTAATCTAAAAGATCTGATTATGATCATATTATAATATTATGAGATAATACATATCTTGACCACACTCCCCCTCAAGTTGGATATTGGATCATAGATATTAATCATGTCCAACTTGCTGATACATTCTTCAAACGCTTGTTGTTGAAGTCCATTGGTAAACACATCAGCTATCTGCTTCCTCGATGGGACATAAGTTAGGCATATTGTCCCATCTTCTGTCTTCTCTTTGATAAAATGTCGATCAACTTCAACATATTTTGTTCTTTCGTGGTGGACTGGATTGTGTGCCGTGCTTAGGGCTGCCTTGTTATCACAATAATGTTTTATAGGTGTCTCAAAATTAATTCCCAATTCTGTCAACACTCTCTTTAACCAGAGACTTTCATGCATCCCTTTTGCAACAGCTCTTAGTTCAGCTTCAGCACTACACTTGGCTACCACCTTTTGCTTCTTACTTTGCCACGTGACCAAATTTCCCCACACAAAAGTACAATACCCAGTGGTAATTGTTTATCCTCTTCTGAACTTGCCCAATCTGAATCAGTATATATTTCGATTGTTCTTTGATCTCCCTTCTTGAATAGTAGTCCTTTACCAAGAGTACCTTTTAAATACCGTAGGATCTAATAAACTGCCTCAAAATGCCTTCTCCTTGGTGCATGCATATAGCGACTTACAACACTCACGGCAAAAGCAATATCTAGTCTAGTATGAGACAAATAAATTAGTCTTCCCACTAGTATTTGGTATTCTTCACGGTTAACAAGTTTATCCTCTTCATCCACAAACTTTGTACTGTCGATAGGAGTGGTGCTTGGTTTGCATCTTAACATTCTAGTCTCTCTCAAGAGATCAAGAATGTACTTTCTTTGTGAGATGTAAATTTCTTTCTTTGATCTTGCTACTTCTCTCATCTTTCTTACCTTCTTCATCTTCTTCCTCTCCTTCACATTGCTCTCCATAGAACAAAGGTGAGAGTTGGCACTCTTGTCTTTGTTTTAGCCATTTCTGGATCAAAGAGTTTGATTTGATTAGTTTCTCCGATCTTTGCATGGATACTGTTGGAGACGGTCTGTTTTGGTTGTTGTGGTTTACGACAACCCGACGAGTAGAAGATCGAAGAACGAAGGAGACTACACATAAAGTACATGGTTATTATATGAATGATTGATTTATGTAAATGCCATGAATTCCTATATATCTATGTTATGAACATGTATGTGAATTGGGAATATTCAGCTAGGTTTTATGGTATTTTCTTGTATAAGTACATAGATCCTGGACTTCGGGAAAGTCCCGAAACAAATTTTTTCTGTTTTCTGCACCGCGTGTATATGATGCACGCACCGGGATTTTCCTACATAAGGCACTCATAACGGAAGGGCACATATTCAAACCAGCCATGTATGATGCACATTCCTTTCGACTAGCTTTGCATGATGATGCACATTCCTTTTGACTAGCTTTGCATGAACCAAGAACCAAAAATAACTTAAAGTGCAGGCATGATTTAAGAACATACATAAATAACAAAACGGAAAATTTCAAAAAAAAAAAAGAATATTGTGAATCTCGACCTTACAGTATAACTATAACATAAGAATGTGTGCACAAACAAATTGCTCCTCTAGAAGTTGTACACAAATAAGATATCTATCCAATCGTCTGGTTCAAGTCATATTAATATCAGCTGTCCCAAAGCTGAATATCCATTCTAGTTTAATAAAAATGTAACCTTTTTCTTCCTACAATCAATCCTCAAATGGTTCTTACTGATTTGAAGCAAAAATTTAGCAACCTAGTGGAATTGATTAAAGAAAAGATCGATAAAGAAGTAAAAGTAGGCCAGTCATAGATTACAAACCAGCCATTGAGGAAAAAGAACACATTGAACAGAAACTCTTCCACTATAAAACGATCAATAGGCTGCATATCCGGTAGCCCAAACAAAATTAGAATTAATATGTGGAGCTAGAACTTCAAAATAATAACAACGAAAGGCCTAGAATGATGAACCACCAATTTTAGCTCCACTTGATGCCAAAATCAAATTATGAGGTCAAAGGGCAGCTCTGAGAACAAAAAACACACCAAAATCCTATGGGCTAGTAGCATGAAATATTAAGTCAATAGCAGCATGAATTATATTCTCGACCCAAATTGACCAAGGCAATGTTACCGCCATTCAAGATTTTTTTCTCTTTCAATTCAGTAAAATGTAGGTTTCTGTGTTACTAATCAGTCCATCAACTTCTTATGCTACTACAGAAATCTAACCAGAAATCTAACCTGTAAAAGTTCATCAATTTTCTTAGGGTATGCTCTGAAGATGCAAAGCAGCAGGATCCAAAGAAGCATAGACAACATACTAGTAGGCTTAATGCTTTGCAACCGAAATTTCAATGATGAAGAAACAGTTGCCCTTTTGAGGGGACTGAAATTTAGTACCAGAAGTCAGAGGAAAAGAGCCAGGGCTTTTCAGCTACAAAGCTCACTGATCATGATCATCTTTTTAACTGCTCAGCAACTAATTAGCTAATTTACGCACTATACCTATGGGAACAAGTTAAGGTGTTCCCCATCTACAACACTTCTGAGATAAATTTGATTTATGGAGACCAATTAAACAATGGCCATTGGACATAGTTCAGAGGTAATTGTACATACATGGCTGAAAGCAAATAGGCAAAGAATAAAAATATATGCCTAACAAATAAAGGGATTATCCCCTTGTACACAAGCTGCAACTAAAATCAATCATGCATTAGCATACATTACCTCAGATTTATTTGCAGGAAAGATATTAAGTCTCCGAATCCTTTGTGGATACTTCAACTCTGCATTATGTTTCTGTTTACCATAGTTTACCCCTGAAAGTTGTGAAGGTGGCTCTGGTTGCTCTGGGGCATTGATAGGTCCAAATTCATAAGACTTTCCAGCAACCGAGCTTAAAGGACAGGCGAGGTCGTGGAACTAGAAACATAAACATGACAAACATGACAAAGAGATTAAATAGGTATTGCAACCAGTGTCATATATATTACAGTACTAGGCAAAAAATGGTAATGAAATAATGTGTACTGTACCAGATATTTGTACTGGAATATGCCGTAAAATTTTGACTTGTACCGGCCAGTGGAGGCCAAAATACTGAAAAATACCAGGTCTAAATTATAAATTAGGAAAAGTTGGAAGTGTAAAATTGAAAAAATAAAAAAATCCAAAACGATATCACACCCCCTCGTACGGCATATGCATCTATGATTGCCACCCAGAAGACAACAGTATTAAGAAAGAACCATAACCAATTGAGTTTGGAAGACCGCCCAGCTGGAAGTCAGCTTGAATCTTCCCCAAAATTTTCCTAACAACTTCTTCATTTTCCAAGTTCAACAATCCAATCTGTGAGAAAGCAAGAAATAAAGGCAGATAGAGTCAGTACAAGTGACAGTGAGTAGACAATGATAAAGCACAAAAAAGATTGAGGAATTCATTTATGGTTACGTTGGTCTACATATCAAATATGCAGCAACAGTACGAATATTTTTCTTTTCATCTCTGATAGAATTGGACGGATTCAGAATTCAGATAAAGCATATAGAGTAGCAATATATGAAGAAACAGAGTACCAACCAATGTGGCGTAAAAAGGAATCTTGTGAGGCAGTTGTTGAACGCATTGAAGAAGGAACTGCTGCCCATCATATCATTAGATTCTACTAAACAGTGTTAACACTAACCAGCAGGTGTTTTTTAACATCAGCGGAATATCTTAAAAGAGGGAGAGAGATAGAGTTACCGAAAGAACATCATCCTGAGAGTGGTCCAATTCTCGGTGAACAGCACCGAAGCACGTCTCCTGAATAGAAGACAAAAAAAGTGAACTTGATAAAACAAACAGCTTGCTTCGTAATACCTAGGATTTATAGAGAGAGACCGAAGGAATTTGCAGTGTTACGAACGAACAATGTGGTCATTGAAGTCGGAGGTGGCGTAGTCGGTGCTCTTGTCGCCGATACGGAGCAGAAGACTTCTCCAGCTCATTTTCCGATAAAGAGAGAGAATAGAACCATAAACGACGCTCCGTTTCCTTTTTTGAAGGGTTTAAGATATTGCAAACGCCACCACCCACCACATCATCTCATCGTCACCATCACCATTATTATATAATTAATGCTTAATAATGTCTCATAAATCTATTATATAATTAATGCTTAATACTGTCTCATAAATCTAAACCTGAGGATGCAGTGGATATTATTCACTAATTACTTACTATCCTTTTCTCTTTCACTTTGGATCTATGATCGGTAAATTTCTCCTCCTCTGTATGGGTTACATACATGAATTGGGGTTGGAGCTTATCATCACTCCAAGATTACGAGATGGTAAACCCAAAAGTCATTGCTTTTCTCAAACAATTTTGACAATAACAATGTTGATGATATTGGGGAGCACTAGGCAGGTGAGAGCAGAGGATTGTCCAGCTTTGATAGGCATAAGTGTTCTAATTGGGTGCCAGGATTCCCTAATCAAGGATGGACCACAAGTTGATCCTTCACACACATGTTGCAAGGCCATAAAAGACATTGGCTTGCTTTGTACGTGCAAGATAGTCACCAAGGACATTGAGAAGATCATCAGCTTGGACAAGTTCGTCTATGTTGCCAAGTTCTGTGGCACCCCGCTTACTCCTGGTTCTCTCTGTGGAAGTAAGTCAAGTAACCTCTTCTTCTTGGGTTCTGTACCTTAAAAATCACCTGTATACACTATTCCTCCAATTGCTCTTTTGTTTTCATGTTAACACTAGTTCGTCTCTTTTCAGGCTACAAGGTTCCTCCAGCTGTTGCTTGAGTTCATTCACCTAAAGCTTTGTAGCAATCAATTATGGATTAGTAAGAAGGTTTTCGTTATGTATTTGCCTTTGCACCTTTATCTAATAATAAAATGCTCCTGTTACCTAACATTGTCAAAAACATCGGAAAGGAACACGCCAACAATTTGTTGGGCAGATCTTGAAAATGACAATGCATTAATGTTTTTGGTAGGTGGTGAGCTTCATTGTGATTTCCATTTCTAGCTTAGCGTCCCTTGTTAGATTCCAAGGTTACAGCTAGCTAGCTATCTGGTAGTTTTGAGCATCAAACAACTAATTTTGTCACTGATTTTCCCATTTCGATTACGAAAATTCACCCACTTGAAAAACCTGCCTCAGTATGAAAGCAATGTTTTGGTTTTGTCCATTCTAAAATAAACAAGTGAAGATTGAGAGTATATGAGAGTGACCCCTGTCCCTGTGTGGTTCTAAGAAAGATTAGGATAAGTATCATGTGCTGAGAATCATGATATCACATGTAACATGTTTGATTTGATGCCATTATAATTATGTAGGTCAATCCTGTATGATCTTCAAAATTAGATAAACAGGGCTCCAATACACAGGATTTTTCTTAGTTACATATGAATGAGCTTGTGCCTACAGGCGAGCACAATTGAAAGAAATTGTGCAGGTGCATCCCATTTTTGTGAAAATAGAGTTTGATGAACGGGTTCTTATTAGTTATACACGAATGAGCTTTTTCCTTGTAAAAGCTATAAAAGATGAGCATAAAAGAGGCTTTCAAGCCAATCTAACAGTATACAGTTGGAGAAAACACAAAACTCTTTCATACATAGAGGAAATCAATATGAATGTTGAATTATTACTTCTTAGACCTCCAAGCAGACACAGAAAAAAGGGGACGGTCTTGCCAGCAAATCACTGCACAGCCATTTTCTTCCTTAATCCTATAACCATCACAACCATAACCTTGCAACAACCTCCTGGCCTGCAAGATACCACAATAGCTGAAAGAAACATTTCCAAATCCAGCAAAGTCGAGCCTTTGCATCCACTTCTCAAGTTTTTCATGTCTTTCCTTCCTCTCAGCCCCTTCACATGCTATAATGTTCTTTATTTCCTCACCAAATAGCATCTTCTCTACTTTCAACCTCTCCATTGATGTTCTTGACACAGTAGATTCTAAACAATCAAACAGTGCTGCATAGGAGTACAAAGCCTCCAACAGCCTCTCCATGAGAGTTGATCCATTATGATTCGAATCTTGTTCCATGACCACCAGCAACTTCGGTGATAGTCCCCATAAGGTGTTAAGAAAGTAATCCATCTTCATTGAAGCAGTTGAAGATAGCGGAGATGCCGAACTTGAGTCTGGACTTGGACTATATCCATTAAACGTATCTTTGTCAAGCAACTCTCCTAATGTGCTTTGGTTCATATGGAGGACTCTTTGCACGTGATTTCCGTTTGAATTTTTGAGTATTAATGGAGATCTCTTCCTCAATTCATCATCTGACGCCAAAAAAGAATGCAATTGGAGAACCGAACTAATTGCTAAAGCCTCCCCAGTTTTAACTCGCACTTTTTCTAAATCAAGATTTTCTAATTTGCCAACAATGGGATTGAATTGGAAAGGAATATCCAACTTTTCGGCTTCTTCGATAAGCTTGTGAGCCATTTGATCAAGCACCTCTTTCTGCTGATGAATCCCTGTGATTCTCAGATGAGGAGGTCCCCCAGGCCGAGCACTAAAAGCCTGAAGAAGTGCAATCCACTGAGTAGGCTCAGCTGCATTAAGATCAATTATATGAATCATCTTCTCCCCTTCCATGGCTTCAATTATAGCCTGATTAGCAAGTACGAAAGCAACTTTCAAGAAAGGAAGCATCTCAAAGAAGTGTTTCCGGACCAGAATTTCATCGGAAACCAAAGTTATTCTGGTAGCATTAAGGGCCTTGTGAAGACCAGGCCAGGCTTTGATGATCCTATGAGCAAGTGCCTCTGTAAAGTATGCAGCAATCCGCTGCATAGTATCACCGTCAGGGGAGGCCAATTGAGAGATTTGGCCAAGAGCAATCTCGGCATTTTCAAGGCTACCAGTGGCTACATGATTTGCACAAGTGAGCAAAAGATGGATCAAATACAAACCCCTCTCCTCAGATTTTAGCTCTCTAAGCCACGGATAAGGTGACCCAACACCAGGTGAAAGAGACATCATGGAGAAAAACTGAAGAGGTGATGAAGTTATAGACGATGAACCATCATCCTGAAACATGGGTGCCAGTGAACAAACAACCCCACAACGTCTACTGGAAAGCAAAGACAAAAAACGGCATGTAACTTCCAAAAAGAGATGGGATCGGCCAAATCACTATAGAAAGGATTATTGAACGATGACAAATCTAGGAGAACCAAAGATGTCTTTCCTTGAGAAGGTATCTAAGTAACTAGTCCACCACAAAAAAAAAAAAAAAAAAAAAATCGAAGAACTAGTTAACTTGACAAATTGCACTAGAAGGATCTAAAGTTCTAACAAATGCACTTGATTAAATCTGCAGCAACAAGCTCGAACAGATGCCTAGTCAAACGAAAGATTCAGATAAAGAACGAAGCAAAAACACTAAAGAGTACTGAGTAGAAACAGAACAAGGAATAGTAGCCCAAGCAGACCAAAAACAAGAAAGTCCTTACTGGGTATTGGAATAGTTTAAAAACCCACAAGAAACCCCATGCAAAGTTCAAAGCTTGCTTCTCTCTCTCTGTCTCTCTCTATGTAGAAGGAGGAGGACGCCTGGGTTTTTCTGGATTTTGTCTGTCTTGTAACAGAGAGGGAGGGGCTCACTTGGTTGAATTAAAAGCTTTCAGTTTCTGAAAGACTTCTTCATGGCTACGTTGGCGACAATGCGTGAGGGCTGATGCTGTCGTTTTGTATTTGTTGTCGCTCTCTCTTGCCTTGAGTGGAGAGGAATATGGAATTCGTGTGAAGGTGAGCCCAAGTCAGTTTATAGTTTTTTTTTTTCCCAATCTCTCTCTCTCCCGAAAACATTTGTCTTTTTACTTTCCTCACTTTTATGACTTTTGTCTTCACATTAGGTGGATAGGGAATGAGGGCTAGCCAAGGAAGACTTTAAATTATTCTCAAAGCTAGCAAGAGGCCAAACATGCCCTAACAAAGACAAACAACGCCCTCAGTTTTGTCTCATAGTGGGGCAAGTTCCAAACAATGGGTTTGTTTTCTTGTCCACTGTCCATGACCATACAAATACATTACAATTGGTATTATCTTCTTATATTAGAACAAAAGGACAAGGAGGTTAAGGAAACTTCCAAAACTAGATATTACATTTATCTCTACTTGTGGAGTCTTAGTTGGCGCTTCCACAAACTCAAAAGCTGTAGTACTATTCCATTCTTTCCTCTCCATTCTATACCTTTGGTTTGACTGCTGCCCATTTCACCAAATCTGATTTGGTAGTTGGTACTCCACTCAATCAATACGAGATTGCCATGTTTACCGCACCTTCTTCTCCTCAGTTCCAAATCCTCTTGTAAGCTTAAGAATGTCCGTGACTTGAAAAAGAAAATGGTGCCAAAAATGAAAAAAAGAACATAAGATGCATATGGTATCTCCCAAAAGCACATCATGGGTAGGGATGTTTTATGACTAATCTTGTCAGCTTGGGGTAAGACAGCACGTCTATGTCTCCAAATTTTCCTTTCACAACAAGAAGCAATTGCAATTGTAATATATATATAATATTAGAGATGTCAAGTGAAATGGGTTTTAGGAACAAATACGTAAAGCTCTGGATGTGAAAAGAAAAGTGTTTTAAGAGTGTTGTGGTTGGGTGTAATGTTATCTTTTGTGTGAATCTGACAAAACCACCACTTGAAGTGATGGTCCATTTTCACCGACTCCCATTCCACTGAAACCCGATATAAGAAGACATCCACATAAATGTTGCAAGAAACAAAGAGACCTGCACCCCACTATCTTGCCAGACTTGCATGTGTATGTCATCTAAACCATTTTCCAGCTTAGACTGTATTGCTGGCCAAAGCCTATATATATAAGCTTTAATTGTACCCAAAAAAGTTCTTCCAAGAAGAATAATGGCCACACAGGACAAAGGTAACAGTACAATAATGAGAATAATATCACAGGAAACGCAACTTTGTTCCTGTTTTAATGGCCTACTCCAGTGAGCTCACTAGGCTTAGCTCAAGAAAGTAGTACATACCAAAAATAATAATATAGTGTTCTGTCTCGTCCAGGGACAGAGCCAGACTCAACTTTAAGGGGAGGCCGAAATTTTTAAAGGTAGGGATTTTTTTTAAAGGGAAGGCCACTTATATTTATAATTTTAAAAATTGTATTTATATAAATAATTTTAAATAAAAAAAATTTGAAAGGAGGGGCCTATACATAGCTCCGTCCCTGGTCTCGTCTACCACATTGTCCAATATAAATATCAAAAACAGTAACCTTTCAAGCAATGAATACAATAATTCACCATCATTACTTTTTTCATCTTTTATCTCTTGCTGCTTCTGCAGTTTATAATTAACGAAAAGCTTCTCTGATTGGAACTATCATAAGGAAGGGAGTTCCTTTTTCTCCTAATTTAGCCCCTAAACATGAAGAGAATATTAATACTTTAAAAATGAAATATATCTTAGAAATAAAAAATGAGAAGGGTAGTAATATCTACTTCAGCTTTAGAACTAAGTGGTAGATAAATAGGAATGATGCTAAAACTATGACCCTATTGTTAAATTATTTAATGGCCCATGTAATTTATAGATTTGAGTCCTATGAAAAGTACCAAATATAATGGTTATTGGATATTAAATAATGGATCTCAAATAGGTCAAAGACTCTGTCCCTCTCTTTTAAAGTGAAAGAACATGAAGGTTGGTAAAAGATTATATAAGTTTTAGAAACTTATTAAAAGGTTATTTAAACCATTACCTGTACCATTGAAGATAAAAATCAAAGAAAGAAGAAGAGAGGGAATCAATATCTTACAAAACATTCATGGATATAGGTATGATAAAATAAAATCGATTCATTAAATTGTTTTACAATTGGTATCAAAACCATGATATTGTATGATTTGTTTTCTACTATGTATCGTTTCGGTATGATTGTGTTACTGTTTGTTTTGTATGAATGGAGTGTTGCATGATTATGTATTTTTCATGGCATTGTTTTCTTCCTATATGAAACAGACGCAAGAACACAGACATGCAACAACACATTCGGTATTAATATGTATGCGTTGCATTATTGTTGTTTGCCGTCCACCATGATTGTTTGTTGTATTTGGGATGATAATGTTATATTTCGTAAATTTCTTGCTTTATGTCGATGATGATATGTAATGTGTATGGGTTTGAGGAAGAGACATACACAGTAGAGAGAACCGAACGTACAAACCCGAATGAAACCATCCTCTGTGATTATAATGCTATGCTTGGAAAGGTAAGGCTTGGGATGTGTATGTTATGGGTTAGAGTGAGAGTAAGACACGGTAGACAGAGAATCGAAAATACAAAAACCAAACGGTGATCCTCTATGTCTTACTCTCATGTTGGCAAGAGATGTTCTTAGTAAGGCTTAGGATGGTTTTCGGTATGAAGAGAAACCAAATGTTAAAAAAAAAAACAGAAACATAACAGCGTGAAGAAGATGAGGCACGTGCACGCCTCACACATTATGATACTATATATATGTATCATAATAGGTTACAAATATGTATTTAAATTTCACCCAAAGGAGAATTTAAATGCATAATTAAAGTGTATTAGTTAGTTTGAATTCATTTAAGTTTACTCAAAGCATTAATATGTGAGCTATATGTTGTGTTTACAGCATCTACTAATTTGTTTGCTTTAGGAAATGGGCTAATTAAGCTCAATGGTCTGAACTATGCTGATTACTCAGAACAAATCCAGTTCTAACTGGGTGTAATAGATTTGGACTTGGCCATTGTTTCAGACGCAAGGTCCGCAACCATAATTGAGACTAGTTCTGAAGCTGACAAGTTTTATTATAAGGCTTGGGAATGGTCTAACAGGCTGAGCTTGAATTTGATGCGAATGATGATCGTAGAAAATGTAAAGCCATTAATGCCTAAAACGGACAATGTAAAGGAATTCATGTTGAAGCTTAAAGAATACTCTCAATCTCATATAGCTAACAAGTCTATAGGAGGGACTTTAATGAGTGAGCTAACGACCAAAAAGTTTAACTGGTCACAACCCATTCACGATCATATAACTCATATGTTAAATCTAGCTGCAAAGCTGAAATCCATGGGTATGGATGTGAGTGAGTCCTTTCTGGCACAGTTCATTATCAACTCCCTTCCTCTAGAGTTTGCCAGTACTAAGTGAATTATAACACCATTAAGGAAAAATGGAACCTTCAAGAAATTAAGGCCATGTTGGTTCAGGAGGAAGGGAGATTAAAGAAAATAAAGGAACACTCCGTTCATCTCACGTTTCATTAAGGAGCTAGTAGCAGCAAGAATAAACCAAGAAAGAAAGGCAAAGATAAGGACAAAACTCTCAGCAAAGTTAATGAGGGTCGAATCCATAAAGATAAGAGGTGTCACTTCTGCAAAAAATCTGGTCACTTCAAGAAAGATTGTCCTAAAAGAAAGGCTTGGTTCGAAAAGAAAGATACATACTATTTCTCAGTATGTTTTGAATCAAATCTTATTGAAGTGTCTAATAATACCTGGTGGTTAGACTCTGGTGCAACTACTCATGTGTCACATGTTAAATAGAGATTCCTTTCAATCTAAACCATAAACGGAATTGAAAAGTTCTTATATATGGGGAACATAATGAAGGCATGGATAGAGGGCATTGGGATGTACAGATTGATCTTGAACATTGAGTGTTACCTAGATCTAGAAAAGTGTCTTTATGTTCTTGAATATGCTAGAAATTTAGTTTCTGTTACAAAATTGGATGATGTAGGATTTTAATTTAAGATTGGAAACGGTGTTTTTTCATTGTATAAACATAAGTACTATTATGGTTCTGGTACCTTAATTGATTGTTTATATCGTTTCAATCTTGATGTTGATTTTGTTGCATCTTTGTTTCATGTTGACCATATTGTAGGAAGTAAACATAGTGCACAAAATGAATGTTTTGCTTTTTTGTGGCACAAAAGATTAGGTCATATATCCAAGGAAAGTGTACAGAGGTTAGTAAAAAATGAAATCTTACCTCCGTTGGATTTTGTTGACTGGGATATATGTGTGGATTGCATTAAAAGGCAAACAAACTAAATATATATCAAAGCATCCAGCCACAAGAAGTAGCGAATTACTTGAATTAATACAAACTCTAATATCTGTGGTCCTTTCGACATTCCTTCTTGAGGCGGCAAAAAATATTTCATTACCTTTATTGATGACTTCTCACGATATGGTTATATTTATTTGCTACATGAAAAGTCTCAGTTTGTGGACATTCTAAAGGTGTTCGTTAATGAGATAGAAAGGCAGTTAAATAGAAAACTAAAGATAGTGAGGTCTGATAGAGGTAGTGAATATTATGAAAAATTTGATGAAAGTGGATAATGTCTAGGTCCATTTGCAAAGTTTCTTGCAAGTCGAGACATATATGCGCAATACACAATGCCTGGTATACCACAACAAAATGGTGTAGCCGAAAGACGAAATTATACTCTTATAGATATGGTTAGGAGTATGTTAAGTTATAGTTATGTAACGTTATTATTGTGGATGCATGCATTAAAGACCGCTGCGTATCTGCTTAATAGGATTCCTAGTAAAGCAGTTCCTAAGACACTTTATGAACTGTGGACAGCAAGGAAACCTAATTTACGATACCTTCACATTTGAGGTTGTCCGGCAGAAGTAAGGTTGTATAATCCACATGAAAAGAAGCTTGATGCGAGAACTGTTAGTAGTTATTTCATCAGCTATCTCGAAAAGTCGAAATGGTATAAATTTTATTGTCCTAACCATAGTACAAGAATAGTTGAGTCTGGTAATGCTCGGTTCATTGAAAATGGTCAAATCAATGAGAGTGGAGAACTGCAGAAAGTGGATATTCACGAGAGTCAAGTGGAAACTACTCCAATTCGAGTAGACGCTACTACATCAGACGTGATCCCACCGGTTGTTATTCCTCTTGTTGCATCACGGATACGCAACATACCGGAACAACAAATTAATATTCCAATTTCACAAGTTGAACATATTAATGACGAACCAGCTAACCATTTGAGATCCATTATTTAATACCCAATAATCATTATCTTAGGTGTTTTTCATAGGACTCAAATCTATAAGTCACATGGGCCATTAAATAATCTAACACCTATAATAGGTATCAACCAAAATTTTTTAGTTTAGATTCTTCACAAAGATACAAAAGAAAGAATTAAGATATTAAAGTGTTAATTATAATACGAACTTTAATTATGGACTCAGGATCAACCATAAACTTATATTAACGAAGAAAATGTTGAAAACATATGTTTTGATATTCATTACACGATGAATAAGCTCCTCAATGTTTGGATAAACTCCTGAAACCTTCGATCAACTTTTATGAAAGTTGTATATCCTTACGTCGTTAACGTCTTTTTGTGTCTTTTATAATACGTGGGTCTTTTAACAAGTTAAAAAACTGAACGTCCATAAACTTACTTAAGTATACAGCATAAAACCTTAGCAACTATTTATAATAACCTTATTAAGTCTCCTCATCATAAGCTCAATACATAACCGGCCTATACTAATTAGGGCTCATTTTCTCACTGGACTTCAACTCATTTAACCAGATCCTTTATTGGGTTTCTTTATTATCTTTAATTCATATCAACTTTACTTTTCTTAACCTTAATTTTATAAAAATCCGTAATTTCAAAATTCACAAAATAGTCCCTCGAGTTATTTTGGGTTAGTTTTTAGGATCCTTTGAATTTATAAAATGATTTTTTAATTTTTCTGGATTTATTACATTGGTAATAACTAAGGTTTAACTTTACAAATTCAAATAAGGAAAGTCATCATTGAGTGAATTTTCATGCATTTTGACTTGAAATAATAGAGATACATGTGGTTTTGTCTCATATGGTATATTTATTGTTTGGTATCGCATAATTATCACTTTGATTAAGATTTTCTTTGTAATAAAATATCAAAATAAAGTTTTCCACGCAATGCTTGTTCAAATCAATTCAAACAATAAATATGCATTTTATATAAGCAAAAACATATTAATTTCTCCAATTTCCTTGTGAAATAATTTCAAAATCTCTATTCAAATTCATAAAGTCATGGAACCGCTCTGATACCACGTGTTAGTTATAACATGAACTTTAATTATAGATCCAGGTTAACCGTGAAATTATATTAGTAGAGAAAATGCTAAAAAATACCTATTTTGCTATCCATTGCGTGATGAATAAATTGTTGAACTACTTTAACAAGCTCTATAACGTTTGAATAAGCTTCTAAAACTTTCAATCAACCTTATGTTGTATATCCTTATGTCATTAACATTTTTCTGCACCTTTCTTAATGTGTGGTCCTCTTAACAAGTCAAAGAAACTAAACTTCTACGAACTTACTTAAGCAGCTAGTAGGAGACCTTAGCAGTTATTTATAATAATAGCCTCCCCTCACATGCCTAATAAAAAACTGACTCACACTGATTAAGGCTCCTTTTTCTCATTGAACTTTAGTCTATTTAATCAGATCCTTTAGTAGGCTTCTTTATTATCTTTAATTTGGATCAAATTTGCCTTTCTTTCTGGATCAAATTTGTTTTTCTTAACATTAATTTTATACAAACCTGTAATACATAATTGTCCAATTAACAAAATCATTAATATAAAGAACTTGAACCATCTGTTTGTGATAAATAGCTCTCACCTAGTTTCTCTCGAGACAACTAGCTACTTTGGAGAATTTAGGTGACTAGGTACCTAGATTAATCAAACATAAGAAGTTAATCAATTCAATCAGTATCCAAAATAAATTACACTAAATCATGTGACAAGTTGATCACCAAATGAGCTAGTAAACTCGACTCTTAAACAACTACTGTAAATTCACTTCAAGGGATTGTTCTGTGAGATGATCCTTGTGAAGTAGTTGAGAGAAAAATTTGCCCTAAAGTAGAACCATATAAAATCCTTCAACAATGAATTGGTTTGTTGTTTACATATTTTTCTTAGTTGTCAATTTTTTCATAATTATTATTGGCCTTCTTAATACCTCGTTCTCTTGGCATATTTCATTATATTTTATTTTCCCTTCGAAATAACATATTCTATAATGTCAAATATTTTAGAAAATTTTTATTTTAGTGCCAAATATTTTAATTTTTTAATTAAGCGATTAACCTTTTAAAACCCTTATAAACTCAAGTTAAAATATTTAATTTGGTAGTTTTTGTTGATATGAGTAACGAAGCCACTTTGAACCAGACACTCGGACATCCACATAACCTATGACCAATGATATCAACCCATAAACCATGACCCATGTTGATAACCCACTTATTTTTTTCCAAAATAAAACACTCTTTTCCCCTTCCTTACCTCCTTTTTGTGTCCTCTAAAAATAAAATTTTTCCTTTTAAGATCTGTCATCATAATTAAGATGTTTGTGTGGTAATGCACTTGATGTTTTTGGTGTTATAATTTCTGAAAATTGTCCATCTATTTCTTTGGAAGAGGAAAAAGGATAAAAAAAATTTGTTAGGGAAATTGCTACTAAAAGAGGAAAACTAAACCTTCACTACTTATAAATGAAATTAATGGGCAGTTTCTTGAGAAATCCTTTGGGGAGTGAAAACTACCATAGTGGTCCTTAATCTGGAGTTTTTGTTATTGATGATAATCAAATACATATGAATACTATTCTTGAAGTAACTAGGTACTGATTACCAAAATGTGAAAACTTGGGGTGGGGGAAATAGCTAAAATCAAAACTGATAGATGCCAAACTCAGGTTATTGGTACAATCAATATTTTTTTTTTCTAGAGTTTAAAGAATCTTAAACTATTTCTGGAAAGGGAAACTGGAGTTTAAAATTGGGTTATTTTGGAAATCATGAGTGGGTTATGGGTATGGGTTCTAGGTTATGGGCAATGTTACGAATGTCGTATTAGACTTGTTATTAGATTTAGTTCTAGTACGGTATGATACTAGCATCGATTAATACTAAGTACCGTTTTGGGTAATTTTTTAAACTTACAAAACAATCCTTAATTTTATAAAATTATAAAATAATCCCTCAATATATTGTGATATATAGCTTTAAAGCTTATTTTAACCATATCTCAAAAAATCATAATAATATAACTTTGATATAACAACAATCTCTTTATTCCTATTATTATTATATTTCTCATATGAATAATAACCAAAATTAATATAAGAAAAAATTATTTAATTCTCATATCGATATAAAACTAAGAATAATACAAAGTACTTAAAATATTACAATTGATTACAATAAAACATCATATAATAATAATAATATATGTTCATTCATACTAATGAACACAATAATGTAGAAGCAAAATCTGAAATAAAAATACTTGTAGTTAAAGATTTTATATTTATATCCATATATAGAATTTAACACATACATCAAATACAAGTAAGATTAAAAGAAATACAAAAATGAAAAAACTTGAATCTTTATTCTATGACTTATCTACTCAAATAAAATTGACTTAATTTTCATCTGGTACAAAGTCCTTATTATTGAGAGGAGTTTTATCGTCACTATTATTCAAACTTGTTACACTAAATGACATATCAATACTTTCTCATCTAAGATTATCTTCCAAATCACTCTCATTTATAAAACTTGATTCTTCAAAATCCCAATCCACTAAAAGATCGATATGATCAAATCAAATTGGATATATAGAACTACTTGTTCTATTAAAAGTCATAATAAAAAATAATATTAAATTATTAAATATGAAAAACTATGTTTAACTCATTAATGATAACATCATACATTTCTCGAAGATTCAAGTTGTTCGAATAAACATCAAATAATTTAATCTTTTGTATTCCATCCTATTTCTTTTGTTTTTGGAATAAATGAATTTAAATATGCTCTATGGAATAAATGAATTTAAATATGCTCTAATTCATTTCATACCCACTCATACACATATATTGACTAAGAATTCGAATTGTAAACCTTTGCAATTCTAGAATACTACTTCCAAATTAGTCCTACTAAGTAATTACAAGACAAAAATATTAATCTTATAATAAAATAAAGTGATGATTAATTTTAAACAAGTGACAAAAGTGAAGAAATGTATTCCTTGATTAATTTGCCTCTTTGACGTATTGCAATGGGCATCCTAAAATGATCGCATGCATCATTGTATACCTTCATTTGTAAGCAAAGGAGGTCTTACATCATCTCATGTGAAATAATTACTGTGATAGTTAATAATATTTCTCTATTAACTTCAACTTTTTTAATAAAATGTGGTATAAAATAGACACTCGGTTTCAAAAATATCCTAGCAATAAATAACGGAGGATAAAGGTTGTCTTCCATATCTTTTATTGATGATTGTAAGATAAGGTATGTATAAGGAATGCTTTTAATTATCAGTGATTAATTGTACAATATTTTTAGGCCCAACTTTACTCATAATTTCATCAAATATCTTTAATAGAGTATCAATATTCCTGACAAGGCCAGATGCATCAATTGACTTCAAAAATATTATCCCTTTAGTAGAAAAACAAAAAAATCTAATAAGTTTTTGTTTTCTATTTTTTAAATATTACACATGATTGAATACCCATAGGTTGCATAAGTCATTCTTTTTTTACTCAAATAATTTTTATTTCACTAACAGAGTAATTCAAAAGATTATCTCTATAGTAACCAATTGAAAGAGCTTTATATCATTGACTATAAGAGGCAATAGCATCCACTATAGGCTGATAATAATAAGACTAAGTAATATTGAATGACACACCTACATCATATCACTATTTAGCAATTGTCATGTCTATATATGAGTTGTTTCTTTAAATTGTAATATACTATGAATTGATGGTTATCTAGGACTTATTCATAGAGCAAAAAAGTTACACACATGTCTTCTTATTTTTTCATATCACTAGCATCAATCCCTTCTTGTTAGGTAGGAATATTACCTTCAATATTACCAACATCATCATTAACATTGCACAAAGAACTTTCACTACCAATTACGAAGTTTAGTCTTTGCCTTTTTCATTTTTATTCTGATACTCTTCAAGCAAAGTTTTTATCTATCATTTCGTGTCACGGATAACTTTCTTATAAGGCTTTATATCAACTTTGATCCTATTTAAATGTTTCTTTAACCTAGTGATCCCCAACCTTTCAAATGTTTATTATAATACAAACAAATAGTATGGTTCTTTTATACTAGGAACTAATCTCGTATGAGATCAAGTTGAATCATCTAATCTTCTTGAAGAGGTTAAATTATGATAAGTACTTAAACTTTTTTCCATTTATCTATAAAAATAAATGCAATTTAATAAGTATAATAAACTTCAAAATCACTTGTTAATACACTAAGTAAGTCATTCATTACCTATAACCAATGTCATGACAAAACATAGACATGTATTTAAAGGAAATGAACAAAACCCATCACTAAATTATTTTAGGGAAACATTAAAAGATATCACTAGGAAGGACCATTATATAGTCTTGATCTTTTCTCTGAAAAAAGACACAACAAAGAACAGTTTGGTAATAGAATACATCTACAATAAAATACACACCAAAAGATTTAATTAAAAGCGCATTCTATTAGTAGATGCTATTAATGTTATACGACTGAATGACTAACAAACAGATGCCACCAATCAGAAGAAGGTACAAATACTTTTAAATATGTTACCCGTTTATTTTTAGACACTGAAAGAGTCTAAGTAATTGGTGTCTTGTGTTTTAGTTCAAACATCTAACTGATTCATGGTTCCTTTTGTTCAAAACAAAATGGGTTGAAGTTGGTAACGAAATAGGTTAAGAATTAAAAATAAATCATGAGCAGAATAACTGTTGGAGGAGAATAAAGAGGACAACCTCATCTTAAGGTAGTGGCGGCAAGGGCGAAGAGCTCCAACTGGCGGTGAACTTACGAGCTGCTGTGGTAACAAAGAACAAGCCGATGACAACTGTGACGATGATGAGGAGAGGACAGATTTATGAGATACTGGGATTACAACTTGTGAGAGGCAATGACAAGAGATGAAGAGGGAAGCTAACTCAATGTGAATGATTCGGGGTTATGAAAATTAATATTTATTTTCAATTTAGTCCTTACATTTTTTAAAATTTATACATCTTACCCGATATTGCTATTTTGGGTACCATTTTCTAGTTGTAAGATTTGGTATTCTAACAAATATAAAATTATACATATATTAGTAGTTATGTAAAATTTTATAATACAATATCGATTGGATGGTTCTCGTCTTGCTTTTGAAAACACTTGTGGTTTCCTTTTTTCTGTTGCAAATCTGGAGTAAGTCTCACAATGGAGGAATTGCTGGGAACAATGCCAACAATGATAGGAATTTACAAAGTTGATGCACAACATAGTAAATAGATCGGATCTTAAGAAAAAAGTTGATTAACTTTCATTTCTGTTTTGATCCTTTTATGAGTTTGATTTTACGAATTCCCTAGTTCATCTGTCGTAGCTCTTGGGTTATCCTCTCTATAGTTCTTAGGTCATCATCATTATAACTCTTAAGTCGTCCTCCCAGGGCTGGCCTGGGCAGGGGCCAGCGGGGCACCCGCCCAGGGCCCATTATGAGAAGGGGCCTAAGTCATATTGGCCCAAAAAAAATAATATTAGCCATAAAATATTTGGGTACAACTACTCTTTTTGGAACATATTTTCAAGCCCCATGGGGCCCCTCTCTAAATTAACGTTAGCTAATGACTTTTTTTTTTTTGGTTTACACCTTCCAAGGTTAGCTAATGAGTAATGACTTTAACGTTAATAACATTATAATGTTAATGTCATTTATGACTTCTTTATTTTCATCAATATATGTAAAGTAATTCAACTCAAAAATTAGCAGCAAAAAATTTTACGATTCTGTCTTTTGTGTTCTGAGTATAATTTAAAGGTAAAGTTT
>JAOQMQ010000008.1:19952173-19972841 GCA_027563845.1 Erythroxylum subrotundum
CTTGCAATTACTCCAATTAACATTACCCTAATAAAACATTAACACCACCAATTCCTCATTTAATTTCATTTAATAAATCAAATCTCCAAGAAAAAGGTTCGGGATCCAACATAAAGACTTTGTCATGATATCAACAAGTTGTTGAAAAGTCAGTACATGACGGATAAATAAAAACTTTTAGCAACCAAATTTCAAACAAAGTGTATAACAATCTCAATACGTTTGGTACGAGCATGAGAGACAAGATTTGCAGCAAGGAATGTAGCTCTGAGATTATCACAATAAAGTAGCAGCCTAATGTTAGAGAGTCCAATTTCTCTCATAAGAGAGTTGATCCAATATATTTCAACAACTGCGAGAGTAATGCTTCTATATTCAAATTCAGTACCAAACCTAGCAATAATAGCTTATTTTTTGAACTCAAAATCAGAGAGGAACCAAGAAAAATATAATAAGCAGAAATCGAATGTTGATTATCTGGACAATCAGTCGAATCAGTATCAGAGTACGTATGTAAGGTTAAATGGGTATGTTTAGATAAGTGAAGGCCATAGGATGGAGTGGAGCGAAGGTATCAGGGAATGCATTTAACAGTAGACCAGTGAATGTTGGTAAGGTAATCCAAGAATTGAGAGACTTAGTTAACAACAAATCGAATATAAGGCCTTATTAGATAGAGATATTTTAGAACTCCATTAGAACTACGATATTTAGTAGGATTAGAAAGAGGATGGATATGATTTTTGGATAGAGGTAGGGATGGGATCATGGGAGTAGAGACAGGTTTGGAGGAATAAAGATGAGTGCATTTAAGAAAATCAAGAGTGTATTTAGATTAAGTGAGAAGAAGGCCAGTGGATATGAATGTAGCTTTAATACTAAGAAAGTAGTGAAGAGGACCGAGGTCTTTAATGGTGAAGGTAGCATTAAGATCATTAAGGATAGTTTGGATAAATTCTTATGAAAAACCTGTGACTAAAATGTCACCCTTATAAATAAGAAGAAATGTAGTATGATTAGAGGTGGAGTGGATAAAGAGGGAGGTGTCAACTTTAGACAAAGTAAAACCAATGTTTGTAAGTTTTTCACTTAGTCTATAGAACTAAGTCTTAGAAGCTTGTCTGAGACCATAAAGAGCTTTATAAAGGCAAAAAACATAGTGAGGATGGTAAAGATAAAAAAACCCGGAGGTTGTTATATGAAGACTAGTTCTTGAATATTGTCATACAGAAAGACATTATTGACATCTAATTGGTGAATATGCTAGTTTTGGGCTAAAGAAAGTGTAAGAATGAGATAAATAGTAGTAGGTTTGTCAACTGGACTGAAGGCATCGGTATAGGCAATTACTAGGGATTGATGGTACTGTTAGAAATAAGACGAGTTTTGTAGCAATTAAACGAATCGTTAGGTTTTACTTTGGTTCGAAAAACCCATTTGTAGCAAAAAAATATTTGCACCAAGAGGAGGAGGGAAAAAGGTCTAAGTGTTGTTGTGAAGGAGATCCTTGAACTCATCAAGCATTGCTTGATGCTAGTGAGGAAATTTATTGGCATGAGTAAAAAAAGCAGGATCAGGATCAAAAGAGGAGTGAGTGGTGGTATGGTATTTGATATGAATAAGGAAAGCTTTGAGTTTGCAAGCACAATCACATGATCAAGTGGTCATCAGATTGGAGGGTGGTAATGGATCATGAGTTACTAGTGGTGATGATTTAGACGGAACAAGTGATTCTGGATTTATAGAAACAAGTGGCATTAAAGAATGATCATTTGGAGGATTAGATGTTAAGTGAAAAGGTGTGGAAAGGAAAGAGAGTGTAAGAAAGAGGATGTGGGTAAAATATTAGGAAATTAAGTTTTAATAAAGCAAACATGATGAGAAATATAGATTTTAATATTAGAAATATCAAGACAATGATATCTTTTATAGTTAGAAGCATAACTAATGAACACACAAGGATTAGATCTAGTTGAATCGAGAAAAGGAAAATATAAACAACCAAAAACACAAATATGGTCAAGTGTGAGTAGTGTGTGAAATAAAATTTCATGTGAGGATTTATAATGTAAGATGGAGGACGGACAAACATTGATAAGATAGACTCCTGTGGAAAAGACTTTGAACTAAAATTGTTTAGGAAGAGAGTTATGAATAAGTATTATGATCCCAATTTTAGTAATGTGACATATTTTGGCTATTGTTGTTTCTGCTCTCCTAGGCAAAACTTCAAGTAGAGACTGATGAAGAAGAAGATTGGTTGGAAAATTAAAGTATCTTACAATAACTCACCCTAATATTATATATTTTGTCAATGTTATAATTCATTTTATGTCTTCTTTAACCATTCATCATTAGGAGGCCTTAGAACATATATTATGTTACCTAAAGGGAGCTCCTGGAAGAGGTATGTTGTATGAAAATTATGGACACACTCTTATCAAATGTTTTTCGGATCCTGATTGAGCAAGTTCTAAGATTGATTAAAAATATACTATTAGTTATTGTGTCTTTTTTGAAGAAAATCTGCTTTCATAGAAAAGTAAGAAGTAAAATGTTATATCTAAATCCATTTCATAATCTAAATACAAAGTTATGGTACATTTAAAGTGCAAGATAATACGAATATATCAATTATTATTTGAAATTGGCCTTAAGGCCTCAATATCAGCAAAATTATGGTGCAATAATCAAGCTACTCTACATATTGCTTCTAATTTGGTGTTTCAAAAAAGAATTAAACATATTGAAACTGACTGTCACTTCATTAGATGAAAAAGTGTAGCACAACTTGATTTCTACGGGGATATGTCAAAATTTGAGAATAATTGGGAGATATCTTTATAAAAGCCCTAAATTGTACTTGATTCAATTATATTTGTAACAAGTTAGGCATGATTAATATCTATGCTCCAACTTTAGGGGGAGTGTTACAAATTAAGCATTGATTATAGGGATTATAGATTGATTACTTGGATTATAATCCCTTGATCATAGGGATTACATTCCCTAATTAGTCTTATAAATTTGTATATATAACCCTAACTCTGTACATTTTGAATCAAGAGAAATGCAGTACATTTCTATTTTACAAGTTTATTCAACATATGGAGTTGCTTATGTTTTAATTATCCTACTTATTGATAAGAAAATTATTAAAGGATCTCAAGTTTGTGTTAGGAGATAGTTTACTAGCAAAGGCATCTTTCTTTTCAAAAGAGTAGTAGCCCCTACTTATCTTTCCATGGCAAAAAAAAAGAAAAGGGAAGAAAAAAATTATAATCTTATCCCTGTATAATTTCTAATATACTTCTCAAGCATTCTTTTAAAGGGTAGATCATATAGTTAAATTAGTTTTCTTAGGAATTCTTTATGAAGGTTCAACAACTTTAAAGTGGATAACTGGCTAAAAGTAGAAATTATATTAGTTTATAAAAGTATCACTAACTTGTAAGCTTTTGTGCATGAGTTGTGATTTATGGAACCATCATATTTTCTTTTTCCATATATCATGCAATAGAACTCCAATATTATGAACAATATGATACAACATATTGATACTATAAGGAATTGTTTTGTTATGTTCATGGTTTAGTTTAAGACTTTATTTTGATAGCAATCATAAAAATAAGGTAACATAAAAAGTGCAATTGAAAAACATACTTTAAATATTTGTCTTTGATAAGAAATTATTTGAATCGAAATCAATAAATTTGATATATCTTGTTACAAAATTTTACTTTATAAAAAGAAGCTACATACTACAAACTAGTTCATACTCCTTTTTTAATGGGCTTAGTTTGCTCCATATCATCACTTCTAATAGTATATTATTCTTTTTATTTTTCAGCTTACTTATGTTCACATCTTTTTTGTAATCTTCCCTTCCTTACTAATATTTTTCTTTTTAAGATTGATAATGATAAAGGATTT
This sequence comes from Erythroxylum subrotundum, assembly GCA_027563845.1. Classification (NCBI taxonomy): domain Eukaryota; kingdom Viridiplantae; phylum Streptophyta; class Magnoliopsida; order Malpighiales; family Erythroxylaceae; genus Erythroxylum; species Erythroxylum subrotundum. Next base: position 19,956,107 of record JAOQMQ010000008.1, read on the forward strand.
AACATATGGAGAGTTAGATATGTCTAATTTTAATGATCATTTTCGGTTTTGTCTTGTTTAGGTACCAAAATGTAATTTTCCCCTCAATTGCCCATTTATAGAGGTCCTGAGGTTGCTTTATTGATTGGATATAGAAATGCTTATTTTGGAATATTAGAATTCCTTTGTGTTAGGATTATGTATGATCTTGATAAATACTAAATCCAAAAGCTAAATCCTAAATCTTAAATCATATACCCCAAAATCTTAAATCCTAAATCCTAATAGGGTGTTTGGTTGACTAAAATCATCATTTCATTCCTAATCTATTCTTGGTAATAAGTTATTCCTTTGTTTGGATGACGAAAACAAACAGAATATATAATCCAAGGGTTTACTTATTCCTTGAGTTTAGAGAATAGATAAACCTGTCCTCCCCTGTCGTTATCTATTCCAAGTTGATTGGGAATAAAAATGAGGACTTGTTGGATAAAAATATCCTTAATACTTAGCTATAAAATATAATAATAATAATAATAATAATAATAATAATAATAATAATAATAATAATAATAATAATAATAATAACAATAATAATAATAATAATAATAATAATAATAATATAAAAATTAATAGTAACAACAATAACAGCAGCAACAACAACAACAATTATTATTATTTTTATGTAGTTAGTGGGACTAATGGATATTTTGGTCTTTTTGTTAGCTATTCTGTTGTCATTTTAAATTTATGTTTTCAAACCAAACATTGGCATTGCATCGCCATTAGAAATTCTTAAGAATATATCAAACTAAATAATACATATTATATCCTATTCCTCGTCTATTATATTCCTAAAGAATCACCATTCCATTCCTTATATATTCTTGCAGGTGAACCAAACGCCTTTTAAATCCTAAACTATAAAACCTAAACCCCAAAATTCTAAAACTCTAAAACCCTAAACCTTAAACTCTATATCTTAAACCATAAAAATCTAAAATATAGCTAAGGTATAAGGGATTTCTCATGTTTTGTTTTAATTATGGGAAGGACATGATGATAAGGAATGCCCCTGTATGCTACCCTTTGGTTAAATCTAATAGCTCAAGTGATCTCTAATGGTAAAATAAGCAAGGTTATTATGTAAGGTCCAAAAAATGGTAAGGACTCTCTATCCTAATACGTCTAGCTTGGAGCATTCTTCATCTTTATTTAATAGAACTAGAGGAAATAGCAAGAGGAGGATTTAAGGTTCAAGTAGTCCCTACAACTTACATTATAAAAAGCCATCTTTTTGTATACCCTTATATGCAAACCATATAAAGGTTACATCAATACTAAATGAGCCTTTTTATGTAGTCTTAGCACCTCTTTTAAGAAAGGAATTAAGCCTAGTATAGGATTTAGTGGATGCTAATATCATGACCCCCAAAGCCCTAAACATGGCGATAAATTCTTCATTTACTATCTCAAAACTACAAAGACTATCGAACCAAAAATTGAGTATAAATCCTTCAATTACTAAGTTGAATTTTAAAGGAGATTCTATTGGAAGTAGAAAGAAAAGGAGAACATGTGCCAGAATCCATCTTCCCTAAATCTTTTAATCAACGATGACTATAGCATCAATAAATCTCTAAAGGCCTATTCTCTTATAAAACAAAAGGACATATGAAAATGCTCTATTCTAACTAGTTAAAGGTGATCTCACCTTTTTCCTAACTAATTCACCCAATAGCTTGGTGATGTAAGAGTACAATACATATGTTTTAAAAGCATTTTGCTATACTTTTAATCTAAATTATCTTGATTTGATAATAAATTTTATTTTATTTGTTGTTTTATATAAATTTGAAAATTATATGTTAAGCCTTTAAAAGATTTTTCTAATTGAATGACTAATGCTAATTTATTAGACCATTCAAGTAATAATTTTTATGGAGATAAAAAAAGTCTAAATTAGGGATTCCATCTGGTCCTAATATTATATGTTTTGGTGTATACTCTGTAGGAAATTTTCGTATTTTTTTATATTGATCTTTGTCCAAACATACACTCAAAAAATGTATGTTTCATACCATACTTATCTCTAGACGTGGGAAATCAATGACAATTTCAAATATAACTTTATAGTAGGCATGTGCTAGCCCATGTGTATGTCTGAAACTAGGCCTTAAAGAAGCAATTTCACGCACAGATGTGTTAGAGCCTGTGTTGCTGTTTGGGTGAAAAAGTTAGTTTTCAATGTTAAACACCATATTGAACACATATTTGTTATAGACCATATTCATTTCCATGATAAGTATGCTTCCCTTATTTAAAGAGCATAAAAGCTAAGTTTTTTTATTAGTTTTTATAAAGTTTTAGAGGTAAGCTATCATCTAAAAGAGAGAGAAACCTTAGGATAAGACTTAGAAGTCATTTTCAAAGAGAAAAGAGTTATGAGATAATCTTAATTGAGTGAAAACATCAAAAGATTGGTAACTTTATTAAAAAAAACCTTTCTTATAATTTCTGTAATTTTTTTTATGTTTATTGATTCAAGGATGATGATTAACTAATTCTTTTGATGTATAGATAAGAGGAACCCTATTATTTTTTCTATAGATTGATTTTAGTTAATAAAGAAAGTTTTATAGTTAATAAATATCTTTTCCATGATTAATATTGATTTAATAAAAAATAGAATTTAAATCATATATGAATTTACATAGAATAGTTTTAGAAAATATGTTTGTGACTTGACTCAGGAATTTATGTTAAGAGTAGCATGAGGTAGAAGAGATAAGCTTACATAGTTCTTATAGTCAAACCTTTTGTCAAAATTTCACAGCATTTAATATGTTCTTAGAAGGTTTAATCAAATAAAGATATAAGTTAATTAATTGGAGAATCGGTGGTCGTAATTAGAAAGACAATAATTCATTAAATCAAGAAATTTTGCCAGTTTAGTTTATAAAATATTTTGAGATAACTTAACCATAAATACAAAGATGTTGTTAGGGAGACTTCTGACCTAGGTGTTTAATTAAATATGATAATTTTCTCTTTGACAATTACTTTATCTTGTTCTGGTAGAATATTAATTAGTTTTGGAATAATTTTGTGGTTAAATAAGTCCCTTAAATTATAACTACAAAGGGCTTGGGAACCTTATTTTAGTTTAGGAACTTTAACAATTATTGTAATTTAATGGTCTTATTTTTGTCTTTATGTGTTAGACTAAGCTTCATCAAATAAAATTTGATAATCTTAATGACAAATTGGACATTGGAAATTGTTTTCTCACCAATAATGATTGAAGGAAGGGAGGTTCTCTTTCTTGTGGAAGAATTCTCTTAATGTTCATATTCATTCAACTTTGGAGTTTCAGCTTCACTAACAAAACTTCTAATTTTACTACTAATCACTTATTTTCATTGGCTTTTATGATGACCTTTTATTGATAAGAAGATAGTAGTTAAATAATCCTAAAAACTACACAAAGGATGTCAAGGTATTTAGGTGATTGGTGGAGATTTCAATGACATTTTCATCCATAGTATAAAAAGGTTAGGTATTAAGTGATATTCGTTTGAGGAAGTGACATTTTTTTAAACTTATAGCTTATTTAGTATTGAATACTTTAGTTATCACTATACTTAGAGCAATACGAGATTCATTAGGCTTGAGCCTTGTGGAATTAAGGTAAGAAAAGTTCCTTTTCTTTTGGAGGTAGCTAAAGAGTAGAGATGTTCCTAGATAATAATAATTTTTACTTAGATTTAGCTTAAGTGGAGCATGATCAAGTATAAATCCTTTAATTTCCACTTTGAAAAAGTATGGTAAAATCATCTTAAATTTAGCCATTTTATTCATAGAGTCTGATGGAGGAGCATATATATAAAATCCATCTCAATTTTTGGCATGCAAAATTAATTTCCCTCTGTCCTTGTCCTTCAAGCTTGGAATAAAGACAATTTCAACCACATCAAAAAGACAATCAATAACAAAATTGGAGGAGTTGATTACAACAAAAACTATTAAACATTTCAAACGATCAAATTAAAGTGTTAGAGGTTAAAATAAACTCATTTATGTTGTGCCAAAGATCTAGACTGCAATGGCTTAAATATGGTGACAAAAACAAAAATGTATTCATGGCCATGTTGACCAACAAGCTTAACAAAATGCTTCCTTTCACATTAGATGCCTCAATAACTAATGGATTAATGATCAATCTAAGATCTATAAAGGCAATTACATTACTTGAGTTTATTCTTCAATTGGTTTGAGATTTTGGCATCAAATTTTGAAATGTGCCCCTTAAAAAAGTTTCCTAAAAAATGAATTCCTTTTTACTAAAAGAGGTTTCATATAATGAAATCAAATATGTTTTCTTTCAAATGAAACTTGACAAAGCAGTTGAATTCAATGACTTCATTATAACCATCTATTAAAATTTTTGGTTGTTGGTTAGTAAGGAAGTTAGTAGTATTATGCTTGCTTTTCTTATTGATGCGATTTCTTTGTCTAAGGTAAATTATACTTCTATCCACCTAATTCCTAAATTTTCCAATCCAAGAATATTATAGTTTGTGTGAACATCTATAAAATTTTCTTAAGTATTATTTCCAATTGCTTGAAAGATGTTATGAATTATGTTACTGATGACTTTTAAATCATATTTACTAAGCTTTTAACCATAGAAACTAAAGAAATATTTTTTTATAAATTCTATTTGGAATAATTATAATTGCACAATCATAAATAAATAACAAAACCTTCTTTTATCATCTAGTAATAGTTTTTCAATTTGTAGAAGTTTTGAACTTTAACTTTCGAACTTTGACCTTACATATACATAAATTTTGAATTAATTATTTTTGTCATGTTGATCTTAAATTTTTACATTAATATCAATTAGACCTTATTTTCATCAACTTTGGAGAGTGAATAATATAGAGTCATCTTTAAATATGTAACATGTATAATTTTTTGGAAATTAAAAGTAATTGTATAAATTAATGAAGCTCTTAAATAAGATAAAATTTGATGCAAAGGCTTTGTATAATTAGCAACTCAGGTGCTCACAACTATTAGGACCATGTTTATTTAAACTATGCATCTGTTAGTATAAGGTCTCATTTGGTAACCAGTAATAAAGGAATCAAAATAAAAAATTATAATGAGAATGAAATGTAAGAATGAAATTACTGATTATGCATGTTTAGTATTCAAGCACTAGAAATAGGATTATAGAAGTTAACAGTTATACTAGTGTTTGATATCAAATATTAAGAATGGTAATGACAAGTTTTTACTTATATTTAATTATTATGTGATTGATTTTTAAATAAATAATTAAAATGTTTTGTTTTATTATTTAATAAAATTTTGTATTTAATAAATAATTAATTAAAATTATTTTTATTAATTTAATAAATTATTAAAATTTAAATAATTATGTATTATTTTTATAAGAATAAAACTAAAAAGCCATAATGAACTTATTTTATAAAATAAAATTAAATAAAATAATGTGATATGTCGATAATAATATCCTAATAAGAATCAGGAAAAATGATGTACTGTCTAAATAAATAAACTAATCTTAAATTATGAAATAGAGAGTTTCAGTTAAGAGGAAATACAAAGAAAAAGAGAAAAGAAGTTATGTTTGTCAAAGACTTTTTATTTGCTATTCCTGATATCTGATTCCAAGTTATACCCGCACCTACCGTAGGAATAAAAATTTAGGATTGTTTAAAATTCATTCTAGATTTGTCAATCCTTATGTTATCCATTACTAACAACCAAATGCAAATTACATACTCATTCCCACATCTCCATTCCTGATTACCAAACGTACCCTAAGTACTAAGACCTACAATTTTATCTTCTTTCATTGTTCTAGTCTGTAGAAGTTTTTGTTTTGGCTCAAGAGTCAAACTTTTTCTCCATGTTAGATATAGAAAATTAGCATCACCAAATAATATTGTTGATTCTGTTGAGACTTGCTAGTTTTTCTACTTATCTTTATTCTGTGCACCATTTTCTTACCATTCTTCTTGTTACAAGGCTTTGTCTTATATTAGCCAAAATGTTTTCTCTTATCCAAACTAATATGCTTTGGAAAAGACTCTACCAGTCTTGACTTTTAATCTTAAAAATTCTTTCATTCTTTTCTCTCCAAATAGCATAAACATCGAGTCCTAATACAATCTTGAATATGTTATAGTCTTCTCCTTTCAGATGTTGTCTCTTTAAAACAAGATATTTTTTTCTCCTATCCCTCTTCATTATAGTGGTGGTTATACAATTCCCGAATTCTCAACCATGACCCTTTAGAGTAATTACATTTGAAGAAAAGATGATCTCTAAGTTCTTACTTTATATTGTAAAGCTTGTAGATTAAATTTATACCTAGAGATCCCTTGATTTTGTCTAAAGTGCTTATCCTATTTATGATGGAATGCGATAATATGAAGGATATCTTGAGGGAATACTTTTAGACCATATTAGCTTACTCCATTGAAACCTAGTTGCTAAATTCCTAAAAACTTCTTAATAAGAGTTGGTGAATTGTCCTCGTACATGTCTTTGCCACCCTATGATGTTCTTATTGCTAGGTAGATTTGCCTAAATAATGGAAAAGCATTTGTAATTAAGATACCATGCATTGCCTCTTATAAGCTCTTTAAACTTAGCTTTGAAGTGAAATGTTTTAAGGAATACGTAAAAAGAACTTTTTCACACCAATTATCGAACTAAAGCCATTTCTTTCACCATTCCCAATTTTATGCTTAATTTCCTAATAAATATTTTCCTTTAGCTTGAGTATTTGCATCATGGTCCAAGAAGAGTCATATCTCAACTTGATTTCCTATAAACATAGACTCTACAAGTAATGTGAGTAAACCCATCGTACTTAGAGAGTTTCCTTATCCGTAAGGAGTCTCCAAATCCTTTCGTACAGTAACACTATGTTGGTAATAGGTATTCCTAGACATTTGAACAAGAGACTTTTTATCTTTAAATAAAAGAAAGTAGATATTCATTAAGCTTATAAATTTGCTCTAGTTCATAATAGCATGTAGATTTTGTCCTTACTAATGTTGAGGCCTAATAGTTTGTTGAATATGTTAAGTGAATTCATTATAACTCTAAATGATTTATCATTTGCCTTGCAAAAAATAAGTAGATCATCTACAAAGGAGAGATTAAAGACCTTAATTACCACATTTGTTATAGAATTTGAAGGAGGCATCCACTCTAATGATATAATCAGTGAGCTTGATCAACATTTTAATACAAATTAAAAACATTTAGGATAATAATGGGTCTTGTTTTTCTCCTTTCCCTCTTTTAAACACATGTGATTATTCTCTATTCACCAAGACACTAAATGAACTGGTCATGATGCATTGTTCAATCCAAGTGATAAATTTTATGAAAAAAATATAATTTTATAAACTTTATTATTTAAAAAGAATTATTCTAGTAATCAACATCGCTCGCCCTTCAATTATAACTAACATTTTACTTTAAATTTGCATTTTTATATTTTTTTAGTCTTTTTTTAGCCTTCTTAAATCACACACACACACACACATTTATTTACTCCCTTTGGTTTAGTTTAGTGTTGTTTGGCAACATACATGGCCCTTTTAGAGACAAGTTTAGCAAGTTGTCCAATTTGAATCTCCATGTTATGGATGGAGGCTTAATGATTTCAAAGAGATGCTTTAATACTTCAAAAGCGAGCCTCATATGCAGTAATGATTTTTTTATAAGCTCATCAAGGCTTGACTTCTTTCTTGCTATTATTGTTTTTGAAATTAGGATGGAGACCTTTACCTCTATTTTCCTTGATTATTCCATGAAAAGTTATGATAGTTTCTCCACCTTGAAATATAGATATTACCATAAGGATTATTTTAAGGCTAATTTCCTACAAAATTAAACTTTTTCGTTGGTTATCCCATTTTTGAGCCACCTAACATTCATAATTAGGGTTTAAGAATACCTAACATGCTAAGAATAATAATTGAGAAAGAAAACAAGATAAAAGAAAACATTTTGATGGATTTTAAATTTTTCATGTTCTTTACTTGAATCTTGATAGAATCCCTTTTCTTTCCTCTAAAGTTACTCCGTCCTTTTCTTATGACACTCTGATTTGGCTATATACTATTCCTATCCTTTATAATTGTAACATCTCGTTACCCATATTGAGGCCGAAATAGTGTATATGAGAGTTTATTGAGAAGTTAGAAAGTGCATTTCATGCTCATGCATAATATAGCATACACATACACGCGAATATTGATTTTTGCATATTAAAATGATTATACATGCATTCATTGACATTTTTTCGGGTATAATTGATTTTATAAATGTGATTATATTGAGAATTGTGGTTTTTATGTGTTGAAAATTGATTTGGAGAGTATATGTATTGATTTAGAATTTTTGGTCAAATTCGGGAAATTTCTGAAATTTTTAGGTATTTTTAGACTAGGAAAAATACCAGTGGCAAGACAATTGATAAATGGTAGTAGAATTAAATGTCAAATGGCAATGGAAACTTTGATAAATGACTTTGGGATTTATTAACAAGTGTCATTGAAAATTGGGGAGTAGGAATTGGACTTGATTGGACTAGTTAAATAAGAGACCTAGTTTAAATCCATAGAAATTGGACATGTATCAAGTGACAAGTGTCACTTGCCAAGCCAAGTCTTAAAGTCCACGATTCTTTTCAATTTGAAAGACCATCGTTATTTTGTCTCTCACAATTTGCCTTATGCTTTCTTCTTCTTCTCCTTCATTTTCATTTTCTTCACTCATTCTCACCTCATCAACATTGAAGATCACTCTCACCTCCATTTGCTACTGTCATTTTTGTTATCTTCTTCATATTTGTCACTAAAGACCTATCCCTACCACCTTTAGAGTGATGAAGATCGTATGATGCTTGGGAGTTAGGGTTAAGTGAGATTTTGAAGCTAAATCAAGTAAGTTATGCTTTAATTATCATGGGTAGTGTTAAATGAAACTAACATGATGAGTAATTAGAGATTAATGACTTGATGATGAAACTTAGATGTGTGAGTCGTGAGTGATGAAATGAATACATTAATGTCTTTCTTTTACATGTATCATGATTAATGAATCATAAATTGTTATATAGATGTTTTTGAGTTCGAAAGATCATTGAAAATATATATAAAATGAGTGCAGAAAATTTTTGGAGATGAAATGATGGTGTTAAAGAAAATGGAGAAGTGTAGAAAATATGGTGAATATGCATGTATGACAGGTTCTGTTTTCGGTATTATGATCAAACATAGAGTGTGATTTGTTTGTGATTGAAATTGAACTGAAATGGAAGTAGGAATGAAGAGGAAATATTGAGGAAATAAGCTAGAAGAGATAGACTAAGCAAAAGAGATGATCTAAGATGAAAATGATGATGAATGGTGCTGGAAAATGTGTAGATGCAGTGTTTTCACTGAACATGCATCTATATTTTAGTCATTTCTTAATCTGTAGACTTCCAAATAGGATTATTTTAAGTTTATATTAAACTAGATACATATGGCTATATTTTTATGAAGAAATATAAATTTAATTCTGTCTCTAAGAATTTCAATTTTTGGCCTAAAGTTGAGCTTTTGGATTCTGTCGTGGTTTGGGAATAGTCCATAGTCTTTTAGTGTAACTTACAGAATATTGAACCAAATTGCATGAAATTAGTTTTGTTATAAACTTAAGACATAAAGGAACAATTTTTTAGAAGAATGTTTTGCCTAAATCCTTTATGTTCCTTGTCAAAATGGCCATGAAAAATTGACATGAAGGTCTATTTTGAGAAGAACTGGAATGAAGCTTGAATAAGAGGTAGTGCACGATTGTGCACAAGCACGATCGTGAAAAAAATGCTTCATTAAGGGGTTTCATGATCGTGCACAAGCACAATCTTGACATAGGAGGATCAATTAGAAGTGCACAATCGTGCACATGCACGATCATGACAGTGAAGGCATACTGATAGTTGACAGTTTCGAACATCCTTCATTCTTTTGGTTATAACTTCTTCTCCTGACCTCCAAATGATGTGAAATTTGAACCAAAAAACTCCTCACATATTGATATTTCTCTCCACCAAAATTTACGGCCATCTGAATTCATTAGGAAAAGACTGATTGATGAGTTTTGGGTGAAAATGATGAAATATACTGGAATACTGTTAAATTGAGTGTTTTCATTGAACAGACATCGGTATTTTGGCCATATCTTGATCTTTAGATATCCAAATGAGATGATTTTTAATTTATATTATACTAGAGACATATGGATACAAATTTCTTGAAGAAATAAAATTTTATTTCTGTCTCTAAGAATTCCAAAATTTGGCTTGAATTTGAATACAAAGTACTGTTATAGTTTAAGAACAGTCCGAAGTGCTTTAAGTATAACTTTCAGTATACTGAATCAAATTATATGATCTTGGTGTCATTAGAAACTTAAGACATAGGGGAGAAATTTTATAGAAGAAATAGTTGCCTAAATACTCCATTTTTCTTGTCTTAATGATCATGCAAAGTTAACCCGAAAGTCTATTTTGAGAAAAAGCTGAAATGATTAATTGAATGATGAACTTAAAATAAATTTGTTTTATTAAGGTGTAAACCTAAGTTCAAATCATACATATGTGAGTTTTGATATAAAGGCAGTTGTGATTGGAGTCGCCAGTAAAAAGAGCTTAAAGCTCAGCAAGTGATAAGAGCCTCTGGCTCAGTTGCCATTATATTCGGTATCTACTAAGGGATATGGGACATTATCTGATACAGGCTCGATAACCACAAGGGATAGGGGCTAGTGAAATGCACTCAGTCACAACAAAATAATAAATAAAAGTGAGTCTCATGAGCATTGCATTTATAATTGATATGTGTATTATAAATGGTTGAAATGATCGGTATGATTACTCTAAATGTGATATGTGATGCTACATGATAAATGAGATTATGTGAATTATATGTTTGTATAAGATGATGTGATGTATGAATTGAGTGAACTACCGAGGATGGTTACCTCACTGAGTTCGCAAAACTCACCAAAATTGCAACGTTAACATTTCAGGTATTGAGAGAAGACACTAGTGACAGAGAGACTCTACAAGAAGCATAGTTCTTGTATTTTTGGATCAGAGAAATGGCTCAAAGGTCGGTCAGCTAAGATTGAAGGATTAAATAGAATTTTTGGATAATTTCTCACGTGTGTAGCGCGTTTTGTATTTAGTTTTGATAATGTACATATAGGGATGGCATATGCAATGCTACAATGTACATATTCGATTTTTATGAAATGAAATGAGGACTTCGATTTTTAAAATATTGTGACATTTACATGTTAATGATGATGCCATGATTAAATGAGTGTCGTAACTGCCCTAGCATGCCTTCCTTGTGGGGTACGTGTTCGGATATCACTCAAGATGTCGGATATATGTCTTGTGAGAGTGGGGTGCTACAATAATAATACCCTTCATCTTTTATATCCAAAAAAACCTAGAAAATTAAAACCAAATGGCCAATATAGGTTAAACAAACACAAACCTATGTTGGTACCGTGTTGCTTAGTTGCTCGATAAACATTTATCTTTTGTTAATAAACGCAACAAACATGTATCCAATATAACACCTTGTTTGGCCCACTTTGTTTCCTACCCTTTTCCTACCCTTTTTACATAAAAATCGTCACTAACATAGGTCTCAAACATAAATTTATATTAGAGAACATTTTATATTGTGGAACACAAACCCATATTGTACAATCTACCCTAAGTTGCTCCAACTTGACTTTACACTACTTGAATTCATTATTATTTATAATGAAGCTAAAATAAGGTTTGAAAACAAAATGTAAGCCATACTAATTACCAAATCCTATTTAAAAAACCAACAAAATTCAAGCAAAATGCTCCTAAAATTGTGCTAAGAATATATTTTAATTAGCACTTATCAGTAGAACCAATACAACTTATTCTAAGAATGCTCCCTTGAAATTTAGTAAAGAATCATAAAAATCTACTAAAGGCAATGCAAAGGTGACAACATACAACTAAAACAAATCCAACTAAGTAGGCATGTATTAAAGAATTGGTAACTATCTATAATAACTTTTATACACTTTTACTTTGGTAGTTATACCTATGATGGATTGTTAATATGTGGCTCTTTGGTTTTCTTGAAAGGTTTGTGTGAGTATGTAGATGACTTACTAGTAACTGATAAGAAGTTGGTTGAAGGTTTGACATAAATCTCCCAAAAAGCCTTAACTACTCCCATCTTTCTCGTGATAGGTTTGCAAGATACAAGTTGAGGTTAACAAAAGAATCAACTTAATCTTTCCTTTGATAGTCATGTAGAGAATGGCTGTGGTTTTAACTAGATGCATCCCTTTCAAGCTTCATTAGAAATATTCTTAAGGAATATTTTATGTGTTATGTGGTATATAATTGTCATAAAGAGGTGAAGCATCACTTAATTTTAATTATTAACATAAAGGAATATCAAATACTCACCCTCTTAGATAAGGGGATCAATGTGCTTGATGGATCACTGACTCCATCTTTAAACAATTTTTTGAGAGAGAAAGCAACCACATTTTTTATAACAACCTTGTCTTCTTATGTCAATTGAGCTGCTAAATTTATATTATCAATATTCTTAATTAAAGCGTCCAATTTAATCTCTAATGATGTCACCATATTAACATCATAGATGCCTCCTAATTTAAGCTTTGACCTTAGGTTCCCCCATAGGTAGTTGTTTATAACTACATTTTTAATCAACTTTTGCAATTTCTTAGGAGTTTTAAAGCAAGTGGTCCCACTCGAAGATGCATCAACCTACTACTTGGATGGGTAACCTAATACACTATGAAATGTCTCATCTATAATCTCAAATTAAGTATATGGTGTGGGCAATTTCTCAATAGCTCCTTCCATCTTTCCCAAGTATCATACAATGTCTCACTCTCTAATTGTTGAAAGGAAAAGATATCATTCATGACTTTTTTTCTTCATGTTAGAGGAAAATACCTTGTTAAAAACTTTTTAGCAAGAGCATTCTAAGTAATAATAGATCTAAGAGGCAAATATTTTAGTCACGATTTAGCTCTTCCCTTTATTGTGACACGAAATAACCTTAATCAAATAACATCCTCTAAAGCTACATTAATCTTGAAAGTATCATAGATCTCCAAAAATTTGGTTGTTTATGCATTTGGATCCTTATCCTGCTTAATTTTATAATCCATTTAAATCATAATATGATTGATCTCAAAATTATTAGCCTCCACTCTTAGCAGAGTAGTACAAGATTTTGTCTCCATAAATGACATTCTAGAATAATCTCCTATAGTATATTGGTCCTCTTTATTCTTCCATTTTTTAGTAGTTATAACATTAAATACCTAATTCCTGAAATTGAAAAAACAATATAAGATCAAAAAAGAAAGTCTTGAAATAAATAAATATAAAAAAGAAAAATGATTAGATTAATAAAAATAAAGTGTTCCTAATATTCTAGTCTTCGATAACAACTCCAAAAACTTAATTTGTTGCTTTTAAAATAATACTAAAGATCAACCAGGTAAGTGCATATATCATTTTTATAGTATAGTCTAGTGAACACGAGGGCTAAATTTACGAGGATTACAAGTACTAATACTAATCATATTTCTATTATTTAATATAAAAAAACGATTAATTTAAAAGAAAAGATTAACAAAACTAAAATAATTTAATATAAAATAAAAAACCAAAAAAATGACATGAATGGAATAACCGAATGATAATTAAGATCCAGATATAGAATCTCTTATAACTTTTATGATCATAAATTTATTTTGAGTTAATTATTAATCCTAGTTTCTTAGACTGGTAGAAAGCTGAAGTTACAAACACAATCTTTCTTAAGAAATACAACCCATATCCTTGAGTTTATTAATTGACATCTCTTTTTAATCAAAATCCTTAAGAATGCATCAACGCGTTATATGCAGTCCGGTGATGAATTTGACTCTAACCTAAAAGATCTATGTGATCCTATTTATAAGAGTTCATGTAACTCTTATATTCATTCCGTTTATTTACACGTATCATTTCTTAAACCCTATATATGAAATCTGGAATTGAATCAAAACAGTGACAACTTTCAATTCAAATACAAGAAGTAATTATGAATAATTCACATGTAAGCTTAGGGCTTTTATTAAATCAATTGATTAATTTTATGGTCCATCCCATCTAGATCTATCATAGTTTAGTTCATTCTAAGAATAATAATCGAGAAAGAAAACAAGATAAAAGAAATCATTTTGATGGATCTTAAAATTTTCATGTTCTTTACTTGAATCTTGATAGAATCCCCTTTCTTTCCTCTAAAGTTACTCCATCCTTATCTTAAGACACTCTAATTTGGCTATATACTATTCCTATCCATTATAATAATACCCTTTATCTTTTATATCCAAAAAATCCTAGAAAATCAAAACCAAATGGCCAACATAGGTTAAACAAACACAAACCTATGTTGGTACCGTATTGCTTAGTTACTCGACAAACATATATCTTTTGTTAATAAGCACAACAAACATGTATCCAATATAACACCTTGTTTGCCGCATTTTGTTTCCTACCCTTTTTACATAAAAATCACCACTAACACAGGTCCCAAATATAATTTTATATTAGAGAACACAAATTTATATTGTGGAACACAGACCCATGTTGTACAATATACCCCAATTTGCTCCAACTTGACTTTACACTACTTGAATTCATTGTTATTTATTATGAAGCTAAAATAAGGTTTGAAAACAAAATGTAAGCCATATTAATGACCAAATTCTATTTAAAAAACCAACAAAATTCAAGCAAAACGCTCTTAAAATTATGCTAAGAATGTATTTTAATCAGCACTTATCAGTAGAACCAGTACAACTTATTCTAAGAATGCTCCCTTGAAATTTAGTAAAGAATCATAAAAAATCTACTAAAGGTAATGCAAAGGTGACAACAAACAACTAAAACAAATCCAACTAAGTAGGCATGTATTAAAGAATTAATAACTATCTATAATAACTTTTATACATTTTTACTTTGGTCGGCATACCTATGATGGATTGTTAATCTATGCCTCTTTTGTTTTCTTGAAAGGTTTGTGTGGACTTACTAGTAACTGATAAGAAGTTGGTTGAAGGTTTGACATAAATCTCCCAAAAAGCCTTAATTACTCCCATCTTTCTCGTGATAGGTTTGCAAGATACAAGTTGAGGTTTTTACATAAATCACTCACAAAAGCATCAACTTAATCTTTCCTTTAATAGTCATGTAGAGAAAGGCTATGGTTTTAACTGGATGCATCCCTCTAAAGCTTCATTAGAAATATTCTTAAGGAATATTTTATGTGGTATATAATTGTCATAAAGAGGTGAAGCGTCACTTAATTTTAATCATTAACATAAGGGAATATCAAATACTCATCCTCTTAGATAAGGGGATCAATGTGCTTGATGGATCACTGACTCCATCTTTAAACATTTTTTTTTAGAGAGAAAGCAACCACATTTTTTATAACAAACTTATCTTCTTAAGTGAATTCCAACATTAATATGATCAATCAAACCTATCTTTTCCCAACAGGTAAGTTTAAATATATTTTCTATTTACCAAGTTATAGAGAATAACAAGGATAAAAGAGAAGGTCAAGGAGTGATGTTAGTAGTTCTAGTAGTTTTAACTTAGGTAGCTATAATGATTTAAGATCTATAACTTCAAACTATAGGAGTCATACAATTGCATCTATTAGGTATATCAAAACAATATCTACTTCCCATATGACAACTAAGCTTCTCCTCAAAATAATAGATTATACTTGCTCAGTTAGATTTGGAAGAAAAAAAACATTGTATTCAAAATTCATTATTGGACTCTGTTAAAGAAGAATTTACCGATCTTGATAACAATAATCCTACTTCTTTTGATGGTGCACCCCTTTTAGTTTAGGTATTTAGTTTCCTTATGTTTGTTATTATACAGGGGGTGTAAATATAATGATATTTGGACATATAACCTTTTATTTCCTATATGAAATTTCTTTTTAGTCTATATTTGCATATTTTCATGAATAAGTATATTCAAAATCCTCGTCAGGCTTGTGGAGTCTAACTCTAACTTCCTTATTATGTTTATAAAAAAGTGAATATGATAGAGTTCTAGAGTCTAGCATTCAGGGCTTAAAAAATTAAAAAAAAATTAACCTAATGATGGCAGGGTTATGGAGTTTAGCTCTATCCTTAGCAAAATTTTGAAAAATCTTTTAAAATGCCTTACTATTGGCATAGGTATATGGTTGCTAAATGTAAATGGTGCTCTCCTTAATGGTTATTAAAGGAAGTCGGCTTGGGGTGCTTAGTTAAAGAGTTTGGATGGGACTCCCCTTAGTGGTGGTTGTGAGGTGTGAGCCTAGGGTGTATGGTTTCGAGGTGTGTATCAATCTCCCTTTAATGAAGTTACAAGCTACGAGTTTGGGATGTATGATTGTAGGGCAAAAATGGTATTTCTTTAGATGGTAGTTGCTAGGTGTAGGACTGATTCCTTTGAATTGTTTATTGCACCTGCCTAGGGTGTATGGTTTCGAGGTGTGTATCAATCTCCCTTTAATGAAGTTACAAGCTACGAGTTTGGGATGTATGA
>JAOQMQ010000008.1:19974386-19990403 GCA_027563845.1 Erythroxylum subrotundum
TATATCAGGATTGGCTGCTGCCGCCTGACTAACCTGTGTGGTTCTAGACGTGGTGACCTGACGTCGGGCCCCACGGTAGGCGCCAAATGGTTCGGCCAGATTCTGCTGAGGCAGGACGTTGTTATTCGGATCCATGGAGTTAGCCAGCTTCGACTCGGCAACACCTGCAAAACAATAAAGGCGCGCCGGGGGTTGATTTCCGGTAAGCCCCTCCGACGCTCAAGTCAGTATTTGGTGATGATTGCAGTGATTGTAAAACAACGAGAGGAAAGGTTTCTTGTGTCGTACCCGTATTATGGCGAAATAATGCCTTATATACCTGGGATCATTAGGTTTAGGTTTACGTAAGTCTTCATGTTTGCATGGGAGACTATCATTTGCAATGGGGCTCGTCGATATCTGGGCCTAGGATTGGGCCTGATAAGGCCGACCCGACCAATAATAATAATAATAATAATAATGTAGTAATATTTATTTACAAATAATTATGTATATTTTTAAAATATAAATTTATAAATAATTGTTTACATTAATAATTATTCAATATTGGCATTGAATCAAATAGAAATATAAATTTATAAATAATTGTTTACATAATAATTATTCAATATTGGCATTGAATCAAATAAACTAAAGAAACAAAAAAAATTATTTAACACTTGCACGAACATTGGTGAACTAATATGATAAGAAAAATTAGGCAACGTTAATACTAAGTTTAGCAAATCAGTAAGATATAAAAAAATTAATCAACCTTAACACTTAGGCCTTGTTTGGCAAACATCAGATTGTATTAGCTGTTAGTTGATTTTATCAGCGATTAGTCGATAACGGATCTTATCACTGATTTGACCAGCAAATCACATCAGTTGTTTATTAAAGACGTTTGGTAAATTTAACTGTTTAGATTAGTTGTTTATATGTAAAAGGCATGAGTTAAAATCTCATAAGAAATTATATTTTAAATATTTAATTTTACAAAAATTATGTTCATAGATCTAATACAAATATAAAATATAAATAATAATAATAACCACAACAACAATAACAACAACAACAATAACAACAACAACAATAATAATAATGATAACAACAACCAAAAAATCATTACATAAATCAACATAAAATCATATATTTAAATTAGCTTATTTTATTTTATTTATTTATTTAACTAATTAATTATTTATATTTTAATTAATTACATTTAATTATTATTATTATTGAGAAGTAGCAAGTGTCACAAGTGTGATAGTGGTTGTCACGCCTGTGACAAGAGTGTCACAAGTGTAACACTTCATGTTACCCCGTGACACTCCTTTTTATTTTTAGCAATTAAAAGCATCTACCACTATTAAAAGAATAAATGGCACAATCGTCAACCAAACAAAGTTTTATCAGTTGATCACCAAAAACGCTCCTATAGAGGAGTTTTTAAAAAATAAGCTAGTTGGGTTGAGTAAGCCAAGTCACCAGCTAATAATCAAATAAAATAAATAGTTAAATAGTTAATACCTTCCAAAACGCTAAAAATGGCTAAAAAGTCGTCTACCAAACAGGGCCTTAATGTCATAAGCCAGAACAATTAATTAACATTGAAGTAAGTATAATAGCTTATTTAATTAAAAAATGGCCAAAGTAATGATTTGTATATCAACGTGTTATAAAAGATTCTAAGTTTTTATCATTGTTTGTGGTACTATTTTGCACCTTAACATTACTAAAATAATACTTATTACATCATAAATAGGGTGCAAAAATAATTACAAAGATAATAATGTCAATTTATTTAGTCCCTTTATGAAATATTAAAATAAAAACATACTTTTAGTCAGATATTTAAAGAAATCATTTTAAAGATGTGATAAGTCCAAATTACTTAATCATGACATCACATTGGTTAAATTGATGACCCGTGAACTATTAAAAACTTAACTCTATTAGGATTAGGGTGTTATTGGTATCATTTTGAAATCGTTAAAGTGTAACGGGATGTCATAGATAACATAAAAAAAATTATATAATAATTATGATTAATAGTAAAATAAAAAAAAGTTGTTATATATTTTTAAAACATGAATTATAATAAATTACAAGAACTTAATCATTTTACTAATTAGTATTATTAAAGAATAAATAAAATTTTGATGGAATATGTATATTATTATATACCATTAATAATATTATTTTTGTTAATAAAATAAAATAAATTATTATTATTAAATATTAATAAAATAAATTAGTATGAAATGTTAAATTATTATATTTTAACAGAAGTAATGGTGTGTATATATATATATATGATACATTAATAAATAATATTTTTGACACATACCACTTGGTAACTATCAATTACTTCCTAATTTTATGGTTAATATAATTTGATTTCCTCTTAAATCAAGAACCTTATTTTTATATTAACACTAAATTCCAAGAAATATTAAATAAATAAACTTTCCGTACAAGATGACCAAAATATTGTCTTTATCTATCTTATGAATTTTTTTAAATGGGTATTATTTATAAAAATGATAAAACATTCAATTTTAAGTTAATAAATTAAATAAAAATCAATTCATTTGGGGTCCATCGCGGAATCGTAAAAGTTGAAACATAGTAAGCGGAAGGGAACACCCGGAGCAAAAAGCACCGACCTTTATAGATTCTGATACGCCCGGTTGCAGGGAGAGACTTCAGTTTAATGGAGTCATGTTCTTCTTTAAGCCCTTCTGTCTCTCTAAAGCCTCCATTAATTCCTATCTCAATTACCTCTATCAGTAGTAACTGGAGAAGCAAGAAGTGTAAGCCCCATCTACTACAAGTTTCTGCATTGTCTTATAAGAACTTCATCCACTTCGCTCTCACTGAAACCCGACGCCATATGGGTTTGGTCCCTTCTCCATTACAGGTTCTATTTTTATCTATCTCTATTGTTTCTTTTACTCTCTTTATGGATTCTAGACGTAGGGATCAAACATGGTTTATCTATATTTTTTTTGTTTGAATTGACGTTGATGTTCTGTCTTGTTAAAATTATTGGGCTAGTGTTTATGTAACATGGCTTTGTCTCCTTTATTCAGTCACAATATGGATTGGAATTTTAGTTTTGTTTGTATGAATTGTAACAATCCTCAGTTGACTCTCACTTCAAGAAATGGATGAATAAAATCGGTTCACTAATTGAAGAAGAACTGAAAATTTAAGATTGGAACTAAGCCTGTGACCTTTGATCTTGATGGAAACAATTGGAAGTACATTCAAGTTTCGATTTAAGTTCTTTGCGCCATAGCAGCATGTAGTATTTGGTGCTTATTGTTAGAAAGGAAAATTCAGTCTTCTTTCTTTGTATGTCTCGTGAAAATTGGTTGGTCTTGTCTATGGACAAAGTGGTTGCATTGGATGGAGAGTTTCCCTAAAAATATTTTCCCAAATTTGGATTTTGGAGTACGAAGTTCAAAACAAGCTCTTATTTGCTTCTTATTTTAACAAAATGCACTCTGCATATTTAGCAGACTATTGTCAGTTTCTAGTCTCTTCAGTTCTCTGAGCGTCAAGTTTTGCTTATAAAGTAAAAACCTCCACTCACTCTGTTTCTTCTAGTAGGGCAACTTACCGTGGCCAACTAGAGTAGAAGAGCTGCATATTGAGTTTTTTTTTTCCTTTAAGTATTTTCATGTCTCTTTCCTAAGACAAGCATCACAATGAAGTTTATGATGTCCAGGAAAAGTATAGTTCTTTAACCTCAATGGACGGAAGAACAGAGCTCCAAATGCTCTCATTCCAAGCTCCAAAGATTAGACACCTACGTACTCTAAGTGTTGAAAACGAATCAATGCAGGTATGGATCTCTTCTATTCATTTTTTCTTGATGTTCTACTTTGCGAGGTGTTGCAGAGTTGTAACAACCATGTACCATAGATTCATAGGACGTGTCTCCCCGTCAGAAAGCACCATGTGCTTGCTTCTTAGTTACTAGCTTTTTTGGTAATTACTATCAACTCATGCAGGTTTTGGATTTTGCTGTCTTTGCCAGACCAGAATTTGATGTACCTATATTTTGTGCCAACTTTTTCACTGCCACCAACATGAACATTGTTGTCTTGTAAGTTCTTTTTCTTAGTTCAGCTTGTGCAAATCTTCTGGATAGTCAAACATGTTTTTTCTTTTGTTTGAGCTTTTCTTTTCACATACAGCTTCTAGGCTTTAACTTTCACTTTTTTTATATCGTTTAATGGTTAAGTTTGTGTGTGATGAGAAAATCAAAGTGAAGGCATAAACTATTCATCAAATTTGTAACTGTAATAACCAGCCCTGTTTCACAGGCATATTTTTCTGTTGCTACCTGTCACCTTCTTCTTTTATTTATTTGGTGTGTTTTTCTTCTCTGAGTCTCCACTCAACATGTTAATTTTAGCAACCATTTCCAGATTCTACCACTTTTCACTTCAGACATAATAAGTTCAGACAGAAGTTCTAATAAGCTGAAACTGATCTGCTTTGAGAATAAGCCCGGCAAACTCAACCTTGGTCATCACTTTGTAGGGACCTCAACCCCTTGCATAATGTCATTGAACAAGGAGATTACAAAGAAAAATACTACAGAAGCTTAATGCCTTTAGGTGTTAAGTATGCTGAGGTAAGTGAAATCCCATTCATGACATGTCAGATAGACGTTCATTGCTTGTTTCTCGGTTCACTTTATAAGTTAATGGTATGGTGACTGAAAACAGATTTCATGCAGCTTTTTCCTTGGGGAGGGAAGCTAACAAGTGAATCCTTGAAATTTTTCTCACCAATCGTGATATGGACCAAGTATACTTCAACCAATGAAAAACATGACACTTTATATTCTGCATTTGTAGAGTACTACAAGGTAGAGATTTTTTAACTTGTGCTTCTGAAAGTGAAATTTCTTGCAACAAGAAGACATGTTATAAGCAGGATATCTCATGCATATGTTCATTATTATTTTAAGAAACTACAGAAGTCCAAGTTAATCTACATCTCCTACTCTTTAGGCATGGCTTGAGCTGATTGACCAAGCTGAGGAGACAGATGCATCTGAAATCATGTGTAATCAAGAAGCACAACATAAGTATCTAACCTGGAGAGCAGAAAAGGTCCTTGTCTTGCATACTTGTTATTGGTTTTTTTTGTTCATGCGACCGATTGTTTCGGTCCATCTCTCTGTTGGGTTCCAGGACTCAATTTTAGGTGTGAGATTTGTCGCAGCATTCCCTAGTTTCAGTCTACATATTTAATGAGATGGTTGAAGACAATCTGTTAATTCCAAGTCACTTTACTAGTTCCAGTGACTGAGTAACCATGCATTACAGTTTTAGTTTTACGTGAAGCTATAAATGAGGGAGGCACTGGATATTTCTGTATGCTGTATGCCATTTCTTTTGTTTCTGATCTTTCTCTCTCACGGAAGCAGGATCCAGGTCATGGAATTCTTAAAAGGTTGATAGGTGATACATTAGCAAAGGTATAGTGGTTGCTTTACTGAGTTCAGTAACTTCTCCACCAAAATGGCAATGAAGTTCCTAATTTCACTTTAACTTGTAGGACCTGGTAAGGAACTTTCTCTTCAATGGAATTGATGAATTAGGAAGCAAAGGATTCTTGGATTACTTTCCACAATATCGTTGTGATGATGGGACTGTAAATGAGAAGCGCAGTATCATAGGGAGGTCCTTTGATAATCGCCCATGGGATGAAAGTGGAGAATTCATTGGTAATGGAAAAAATCTAATGCATTAGAATGTCTTAAATTTTTCTGGCTTTTTCCCTTTGTACATCTTTGTGCTTCACTTGTACTGAAAATTTTATCTTTTGTCTTATCACTAATCTTGCAAATAGAAATAGAAGCATCAGGTAGTACCCTAGTGTTAAGGATGTTCAATGTCCAGAGTGCTGTCTTTAAGAGAGCACATATTGTGCTAATTTCAATATTTCTGCTAATCTCTATTTAAACTTTGCCATCATGGGTGTGGAGGTACTTAGATAAGACACTTTCATGCTATTGAGATGTCTGTGATTCCAATTTCCATCCTCGAAAGACACTTTGCCTGTATTTGTATCACAAACATCACCATGAATCAGACTTTTATTCTAATTTCCTTTTTAAGTTTTCATTCCACCGTCAACTTTATGATCTGTTGAACTGCATTTTGTTCAATCAATGAGATTTATTTTGTGTTGAGATGCAAAATATTTGTAATATGTTGAAGCTCTAAATCAGTGTCTTTGTGAACCAAGCAGGATGAGGAACTATTCCCATTCATTGGTTTGGAACGAAGAACGAAATCAACTGCTCATCTAATATGACGGTCATCCTTTCAAACAGGCCTTTTATTTTCGTCACTTGTTTCAGCAATCAAATACAAAATAATAAAGTGATATTTTGTATGCAATTTAATATTCTGTAAAATAGGAAAGGGCGTGATAAATTAAAATAATAGGATAGAGAATAAGGAATTATTTCATAAGAAAAATCTTAAATATTAATGTAAATGTTATATAGTCCTTTAAAGTATGAATTATTCAAATAATTATTTCCCAAGTCACTAAAGGAATGTTAATAAAAACTTAGGTCTCGTATAGTAACCAAAAATGAAGGAATCAAAATGAAAAAATAGGAATAAGAATGGAAATGAAAAGTGGGAATCGGAAAGAGAATAGAATTACTGATTATGCGTGTTTAGTATGCAAGCATTAGGAATGAGATTATAGAAGTTAATAGTTATACTAGTGTTTGGTATCAGATATTAAGAATTATAATGGAATTTTTTACTTATGTTTAATTATTATGTGATTGATTTTGTATAATTAATTAAATATTTTATATTATTATTAATTAATAAAAATTATTTAATAAATAAATAATTAAAATTATTTTTAATGATTAAATAAATTATTAATTTTTAAATAATTATGTATGATTTTCCTTATAATAATAAAATTAAAAAACCCTAATGAACTTATTTTATGATATAAAATCATTTAAATTAAATAAATTAATTATTAAATAAATTAAATAAAGTAATAATGTCCTTATAAGAATCAATCAAAATGATGTATTGTCTAAATAAATAAATTAATCTTAAATTCTAAAATAGATATTATAATATAATGTGATCATTGAGATGACTACGCTCGAGCAAATAACATTTTGTAATCATCGAGCATACTGAAAAGGACCTCAACCTTTTTATCATCTTCACTGATCAGTCTTGTTGCTTTGAACCAACTCCATTGATGAAAGTCCTCCAGTGATGCTATAGTCAATATAAAGTGAACACCAACAACTTAGAACCTAGTACTAGTAGGAACAAAACTAGTCGAAACACTACGAGGTAAAAGACTAGTAATATTCCTTCCAAATAAGTTTTCTAATATGGAATTTCGAGGTTTTAATGACCCTTAATAAACAAATGGCACTCAAAAATTGCTTAGTCTTTAAAAGGCCACATTTTATTGGTCTAATCGAAACCAAAATAAAATAGAAATCTTTAATCAAGGGTTTTTGGTTTTTAGACAAGGATTGAACTACAATCATAACAATCATGCTCATTTCAATGGTAAAATTATATTCTCAATTAACCCAGGCTTCTTTCATTTAAGGAATTGATCCTTTTTGGACCAATATGTATATTATGAAGTCATCATGAAGAGCACTTAGACTCCTATAGACATCATTGTAGTCTATGCAACTAACTGGGAATTTCATATAAGTTAACTTTGGATTGACTTAGAGAGGATTAGCTTTGGTGTAAACTGCCCTTGAATTCTTGTAGGTGATTATAATTGTATCCTATCTCCCTGAAAGGCTCAAAGGAATGGAAGGTAGACATTGACTAAATGTTAGGAACTAAATCATTTAATAAGTTCTTTATGGTTAATTGACCTTACATATACTGGTCACCAGTTTACATGGAGCAACCAACAAGCTAAGAGTTAGTTCATCCTTCTGAAGACCTTTAATACAATACAACTATGAAGGATATTCTGAACCTCCCTAGAGAAGCACAAAGGGATAGCCTAGCACCAAAGACATATAGTAAAATCTTTGTAAGTTCCACACCCCTTGTAGAGGAAAACTATGCCACAGAGAAAGTCATATCCTTAGAAAGATCCCGATAGAGCAATCCTAGCTCTCCATAAGCAGAATTCTCAAGCTCCAATGATGTTATAGTCAATGTAGAAGTGAACAACAACAACTCATAACCTAGTACCAGTAAGAACAAAACTAATTGAAAGACTAAGAGGTAAAAGGCTAGTAATATTACTTCCAAATGAGTTTTCTAGAATGGAATTTCAGGGTTTTAATCACCCATAATAAACAAATGGCACTCAAGAATTGTTTAGTCTTTAAAAGCCATATTTTATAGGTCTAATTGAGACCAAAATAAAGCAGAAACCTTTTATTGAGGGTCTTTGATTTTTAGACAAGGATTGGATTACAATTATAACAATCCTACTCATTTCAATGGTAAAAGTATAGTCTCAATTAACTTAGGGTTCTTTCATTTAATAAATTGATCCTTTTCAAACCAATACATATATTGTGAAGCCATCATAAAGAGCTTTTAGACTCCTCTGGCGTCATTGTAATCTATTCAACTAATTGGGAATTTGATATGAGTTAACTTTGGAATGAATTAGAGAGGATTAGCTTTGGTGTAAACTGCCCTTGCATTCTGTAGGTGATTATAATTGTATCTTATCTCCCTCAAAGGCTCAAAGGAATAGAAGGCAAACATTAGCCAAATACTAGGAAATAAATCATTTAACAATTCCTTAAGGTTAATTAACCTTAGGTATACTGGTTACCAGTTTACATGGAGCAATCAATAACCTGGGAGTTAGTTTTTCTAAAAGAAATTGGATGGATTTTTAGTCAATTCTGATTAGCTTAGCTACTTCCCTTATAGCTTTGCTACTTTCAATAATCCTTTAATATTTGATCATACTCCTATTGAGGTACACCTGAGCCTAATGGGGATCAAAAGGAGAACTCCTTTTAGGTTCTTCAAATTTCCACTAAAGCATCCTAGTTTTAGACAAGTTGTCATTAAAGGAATGAATACTCCAGTTTTAGGCTCCCATTCCTATCAATGTTCTCAAAGGTTGAAGGCAATCAAGGCTTAACTTATTAAAGTCTTAAGGAATTATGTTGATCCAACACCTCGTGATAAAAAATTACTTTTAAATCCCTAAATAGATGCCTTGAAGCTCTTGCTATGACCCCATCTAACCCTTCAATCAAGTCTTAGAAAATTTTAGAGATGAGAAAGTACTTCGATGCATTAAAGAATTACAACCCCCAACAAATACAAAACTCTAAGATATTATGGTTAAAGGAAGGAGATAGAAGTTATAAATTTTTCTATAATGTGATTCAAGGCAGGAGAAATAAAAACAAGATAATCTCACGATATGATGTTGAGGTTGATGTAGTGCAAAAGCAAGAGAAACTTAATAAGTTAGCTATGAAACACTTCAGGAAGATACTACCAGTGATATTTTGCCTATCCCTAATGAACTTAACAGATATCTTAGAAGGTCTCTACAAGCTCAACATTACATTGAACTAATCAAGGAGACTAAACCTAAAGAAATCAAGGATACATTATTCTTCTTTCATCAAGAGAAAGCACCTAGTCTATATGGATTTAATGCAAGTTTCTTCCAATCTACTTGGGAACTAACTAGCTCAATGGTGATGAATATAGTTATGGAAATTTTCAAGACTGGTAAGATGCTAACTGAGCTAAATAACACCCACTTATACCTTGTTCCCAAAGTCTCTGACCCGTTTAAACTAAACAACTACAGAGTCATTGCATGTTGCAATATAATCTATAAAATTATTTAAAAAATCTTGGAAAATAAATTGAAGGTAACAGTAGTATATATCAACAATCCATTTTAGGGGCTTATAGGAAGATGTATCAGTGATGGCATAATTCTTGCCCAATAATTGTTTAGAGGATAAAAAAATAATAAATCCATCAATATTTATGTAATGAATATTGACTTCATTAAAGTATTTGATATTATGAACTAGACATTCATCACAAATGCTATGTTTTAGGACATCCTAAAAAGATTTTGGAGTGGATACAGTTATGCATCACCTCAATTTCCTTTACAGTAATGGTAAATGGGGAAACCTCCAGAATCTTTGAAGCTACTTAAGGTCTCAGAAAAAGTGATCCATTGTTACTTTATCGATTTTCTGTTAGTATGGCAATCCTATATGGAGTCACTTTAATGCACATAGACAATGAAATTGGATTTAAATACCTTTACAAATGTGGTTAACTCAAGATATCTCAACTCTCCTTTATTGATGATTTATTCATGCTTTGTGGAGCCAACCATTCCTCAATCAAGACTCTCATTAATTCTGTAGAGATTTACAAAGTTATCTCAATTCTAGCATTCAATCCCTCCAAAAGCTCCTTCTATTTATCTACAAATGCTTATTCTAGTGCAGGCTCTTTTACTATTTCCATGGGTTCAAGTCATCAGCAGCCTCCATTCAAGTATCTTAGAGTTCTTATCTCCATAAAGAAGCTTAGTACCAAGGATTGCTCCCTATTAATCAGTTCCAAATAGATGAGATGGTAAACTTAATGCAATAGGTTATTGTCCTATGAAGGTCGATTGCAACTTGCCACTATTATATTGTGTAACATCTACTCATACTAATGTAGCCATTTAGCCATTCCAAAAGGAGCAATGAAGATAATATATAAAATGATCAAAGTCTTCATGTAGAGTGGAACAAGAGATATATTGTAGGCTCAGGTGAAACATAAAATAGAAAATGGCAAGGCCATTGATTTATAGTTTGATAATTGGCATAGTTTGGATCCTTTGTACAATCTTAGGGAATATATAGCCCTTACATCAATAACTCTTGCTTATACTAAGGTGCATGCTATTATTATAGACAATCCTTGGGGATGGTCATTCCATTCCACCAGAGGATTTGAACATATTAAAAATAATTGGCCAAATTACTCCTAACCAAGCTAAAGAGGTCTACATTTTATGGCTAGTGGATAAGTCACTAAAATTCTCAACTACTTCTTCCAAGAAACTTCTCCTAGATCCATATTTGCTGGACCAAGCTTATATGAGACTCAAACATTACGCCATCCCATTCACTTGTCTTATGGCTAGCATTTTTCAAGAAACTTGCAACAAAAGACATACTCAAGTTCCTAGTTACTAACTCCAGGGTGTGAATACTTCTACCAATTAAGGACACACTGGCTCATTATTTTTAACTTATCAATACTAACTATTCAAAGACCCTCAATTAGGCTTCAAATGTCAACTTATAGAATAAAGGAGATTTGAAATTATTTAGAATGGGCTTTGGAATGTTGGTGCATTTGATCTAGAGGGAAAGGAATTGCATAATTTTTGTAGACCAAGCTCCTATTACTAGGGAAAACTTGAGGAGATTGATACTCAATATCAAGTTAATTACCTTAGCTAGGTAACTCATCTTAGACATAACACTAGACTATGCTCCAAGCTTTCACTTCAATGAGCTATGGGATTTTACATTGTACTATAATTGTTAATATACTACTTTGATGTCCTTTTAGTGCATAGTTCATTTAGTGATTTTTTTGTTGCCAGTAGTTCCTTTTGAGTGAATTTATTTACTTACTTCTCCAAAACAAAAAAATTAAGTTGATGTAAACACCTTATTGGGCATAATGGGTCCCTTACTAATAGGTAGAAGTCCTTAGGAATAAAAAATCCATAATGTCTCATTTCACAGTCACACCATATCTTTGTTCTCTCTCAAAAGTGCTTATTAATTGCTCAAATTCTAGATACGTCCAATTATTGAAGAAACACAATAGTTAAGCGAGTAGTATTTTTTTCATTGATTCTTTTTTTGCTTTAGAATTTGATTTGGCGATTAAAGGGCTTTTAGTTATGGGATTTGGAATTTTTCGATGATGGTCCAAAAATATGTTTGAAGATGTTAAATAAATTAACTGATCATATGATGCATTAAATTTGGTTTTAAATTACTCTAGAGTTTGATTGAACTTCATAACAAGATAAGAAATGATATTTGGGCTAAATGTATTTAGGAACTAATAATTTTATTTCCTGTAAATGTAATCAAAGCCTAATTATTTTTGTTTTGTCCACAAATGGTTTAAATCAATTTTTATTTTGAAAAATTTTGACATATTTTTTTAGTTTATCGGTTGGAGAATGTTTATGGAATCCCTATCATTAATGTATATAACATTCAATTCAAATTCTTAGAGCGTGATTTGCTATTATATATTCAATGCTCCATAGAGGACTTTATGGAGTGATCACAATTCACGGAGGACAATTTATGGTTACCCTAATTATCTAGTGAATTGTCAATGAGATTTCTTCATAAAATGAAGAAGCTTATATCATAAAAAAAAATGGTTGGACCAAATTTTTTGTAGGTTGTGATATAATGGGAAATTTCCTAAGAGAGTTGTAGAAGTAATTCACAAGTTAAGGAAATAAGTAGCTTTTTTGAAGAAAGAGGTTAAAATAAGGAAATATGAAGTTGACACTCATTATGAACTTAAAGGTCACTAATTCATTGATAATAACAACAAAAATGGAATAATTAAAGAAAACTAAGAAGCCCGAGGAACACATAAAGAATATGGAAAAAGACATTAATTTGAAGATCATATGAAAGAAGAGTTGAAGTTTATTATTTAAATGGAATTTCAATTATAATATTTGCATTGAAATTACACTATTATGGCACTTTATATTGACATTGCATGTTTATTTTTAAAGATAAATTAGTGATGGCAATGTCAATATGTCATGATAATGGCACTTGTATCAATTTTAAGATGAAATTATATTGTAGTTAATACCTATAGTGTATGTTGAGCAAGTGGTATAACGATAGTGCATTGTTTT
The DNA here is from genome assembly GCA_027563845.1 of Erythroxylum subrotundum. Lineage (NCBI taxonomy): Eukaryota > Viridiplantae > Streptophyta > Magnoliopsida > Malpighiales > Erythroxylaceae > Erythroxylum > Erythroxylum subrotundum. Next base: position 19,987,350 of record JAOQMQ010000008.1, read on the forward strand.
AATAGTGTTAAAAAATTGTTATAAGAAAATGTAATTAGTAAAGCCAAGCAAGTAGACATCTATATGCATTAAGTAGACTAAACAAATGCATTTGATATTAGTAATATAAAGAAAATTGACAAATTATGTATAATTGAGCCAAAATATAAATGGCTTTCATCTAAATACAACTCCAGGATTACCATACAGCTCCTATCCTTAAGTTGGTTGATTGAAATCTCTTTCTAATTAAAACCGTTAAGAATGAATTAACACATTATGCAAATTTTCACAATATATTTGACTTTAACATGGAAGATTTATATGGTATTGTCTTTAAGATTCCATAAAACTCTTAATATTCATGCCATGATTTATTTATACATATGATTTCTCAATCCTTATATATGGAAAGCAAAATTAAATCAAAACAATAATACGTTTGAATTCAACCACAATAAGTAATTATAAATAATTCACAATAAAACTTGTGTCTTTCATTAAATAAAGAAATCAATCTTAAAACATATTGTTATTTTCTCTTAGATCTATCCCAATTTAGTTTATACTTAACTAAAGCAAAAAAAAAAAAAAAACTAAGAAACAACATAAAATAAAAGAACCAATTCTCTTATATCTCAAAATATTAATGTTCTTTGGTTAGATCTTAAGGGAAATATATTCTTTCATCCAATGTTGCTTTATTCTTGTCTCAAGATACTTTATTCCTACTCCTAATGATTTCTCTACAAACTTTCTTGTTTAATTCCACAAAGCTCCTTTATATTCTCATAGACTCCTAAAAATTTTCAAAAGGTCTTGCCTAATACAGGTCAAACACATATCTATGTTGGTTTTATATTCTTTACAATTATAGCCTAATTTATATAAAATTACTCCATTATATGTCTGACATAGGGCCATATTACACTCATATTGACTTAGAAACTCCTCAGTTATGCATATAAGGATTCATATTGAGAACATAGGTTTAAAGGCCATTAACACGAGTTTGTGTCTTAGTCGTGTTTTTTTATGTGGCAACTTTGTGAAGAAACATAATGGACCAAGGACTAAAACGAGACAAAATATGGTACTTGATAAGTCAAGAAGACTTCACTTCTATTAATTTTAGTGACAATCAAATAATAATAATCTTAGAAATGTATGAACTGTTTTGATAAGTTTGTTAAGTGTGCAGAAAAATGTAAGTAACACTTAGTCATCCCAGATGATACGTCAACAATAAACAATACACGTCATTATAGACGAAGCGCAACAACAGACAAAGCACAACAACAGATGAAGCGCAACAACAGACGAAGTGCAACAACAGACGAAACACAATAACAGGCGAAGCGATAATATTAGACGATACAAAAAGGAAGATAATCTAGAACGTCATACAGTTAGTTAGTTGGAGTTAGTTACATGACTCAACTAAATAACGGTTTCTAGAAGATTCAAGAAGCATTTTCTCAAAAAGATAGTTGGAGATTTAGGCTATAAATACTAGTTTTAGTCGAAGACTAAAACAACGTTTTTACAAGAAAGAAAATTCTGATTGTACAATACTTAGAGAAATTATGTATTCAAAAGTGTGAAACAAGAGAGCGAATACAACTGTAACGTAAAGCTCAAAAAATATCTTTCTTAGAGGGAGAAAGAAAGGCTAGAACCTGGAGAGGCTAGATAGCAGAAAGAATACTTTGTGAAAGAGACCTGAAGAGGCTCTGGAAGGGTAGAAAGAATACTTATAAGGTTGAAGAGTATAGGGAAATCTCAGACAAACTCTGACGACTGGACGGAGCCCAAGGTTTGGGGTGAACCAGTATAAAATCGTGACGTCTATTCTCTAACCCTTACACTTTAATTTTCTTGTTGTTAGACGAATAGATAAAATTACTTGCGATTCCAATACTTATCAACTTTAGTAAAGTGTTTTTGTATTCGTCTGATATTTGCAAAGATATTCAAGAAATCTCAAAAGATTAATATTTTAGAAAAGATTACACAATTCAAACCTCCCCCCCTCTTTCTTATGTATTTTATATATTTTACGTGATTCCTATAATAACAAGTGATTTACTCCAGTTGGTATCATAGCTCGGTTTTCAAGAACCACCTTGACAAAGTGAGGACAAAGATCCATGGCTGAAACACATGTTTTTATAGCTGAAGGTGCCTCGGTCACAGGACAGGATGCGGCTCTTTAGAGAATCCACACATATTGATCTTTGGGATATCATCAAGAATGGTCCATGTACACCAATAGACGATGAAGGCAATATCATTTCTCGTAACAAATGGTCAGCCGATCAGAAAGCTCGATTTCAGTAAACTCAAAGGCCAAGTTTTTTCTAAGTTATGCCCTAAGCAGAAATGAATATGATAAGGTTCATGGATGCGAAACTGCAAAGGAAATGTGAGACTCATTATCCATCACACTTGAAGGCACAAATCAAGTGAAAGAGTCCAAGATCAGTATTCTTGTACATCAGTATGAGCTATTCAAGATGAAAAAGGATGGGTTTATTGATCAGATGTTTGGACGATTTTAAACTATCGTTAATGGACTTAAAGCTCTTGGGAGAATCTACGACAATCAAGATCATATCAGAAAGATTCTCAGAAGTCTTCCTAAAAGATGGAGACCTAAAGTTACAGCAATACAAGAAGCCAAGGACTTAAGCAAGTTGAAGCTAGATGAATTGCTTGGTTCTTTGAAGATACATGAAGTAGAGCTTGATGCAGAAGATAAACCTAAAAGAGATAAATCTATATCATTAAAGGCTGGTCAGAACAATCAAAAGAACCAGAGAAATATAAGTACATCTTCAAAAGCATTAAATATTGAAAAATCAAGAATGATGATGCCAGTGAATCTGATCAAAATTCAAGTGAAAATGATGATGAGCTATCCTTCATTTCAAGAAAGATTAGGAGGATGTAGAAAAAGAAAGCAAAGGGAAATAAAGAGTTTTCTTTTAGGAAAAACAGCAAAGACGAAGTCAAGAATGAGAAAACTTCTATCGTCTGCTATGAGTGCAACAAACCAGGACACTACAAGTCTGA
>JAOQMQ010000008.1:19993937-20034440 GCA_027563845.1 Erythroxylum subrotundum
TAGAATAAACCAACCATTTTTTATTGCTAATCTCTCCATTACTCAAATTTCTATAATAATAAGAATATGAAAAATGACGAGAGATATTGTCTAAAGGAAACATAAGATTCAATTATCCTACATACAGGCCCTTTTTCAACTAAAATATCCTTTGCTTTATTATCAAGATGATCCCAATTTTTAGGATCATAAATGTCCAATATAGGGCTTGCTTGATCATCTGCCTTTAAATTTTCTAAAGTGAATGCATTTGGTACATGATCATGCTCACTCAAATTTCTAATATCCTCGTGAATATGAATCTCATCACTTAAGTTTTCTTTATGTTGTTCAAAACTATCTTCACCTAATTCCTCGGGACTCTCACTAGAGGAGCCTACTCTTTTAATAAATTTATTAATTGCTCATTTTTTGGATTCTATCAACTGTGCTACTTGTTTTCTTTTTTTCCTTTTTTCACTTCCAGACAAATGCTTTTTAGGCAACATAATATAAACCAATTATAACACAGTTGGACTAGAAAAAGAACAAAAGCACCTGTATGGAAATGGAAGAAATATGCAGGTAAAACCAAACTCCAATAGCTTCACAATATATCACAAAGATATATAAATGGTATTATGTCTGTGATAGAGAAAAAAATAAATAGCAAAATTTAATAAAAACAAGAGTATATTTTAATGATAGAGACACACTAATTTCTAATATTTAATAAGCTAAAAATACAATAAAAATCATAAACTTTACCTTTAAATTATACTCAGAACTCATAAGACAGAATCGTGAAATTTTTTGCTGCTAATTTTTGAGTTGGAGTACCTTAAATACATATATTGATTAAAATAAAAAAATTAGAAGGTAAAAATATACCTAAATACTTCAAAACTATTTATAAGTATAACAAGTTAACATTAACTTTGATCAATCTTGGAAGTTGCTTACGTTTATTACTCTTGAAAACATTAACAGCTTCCACCAACGTTCTCTACATTTATTACTCTTCTGTAATAAATGTCTTTTGTAATGACAAATAGCTCAACAAAAGGAAGAAAAAGTTGCAGAACAGTAGAATAACGAAGAAAAAGAATCAATTTTGGGGGTGGCAATCGTGGTACATTTATTACAAGATAAGGCTCTTTTTTATGGTGGGCCTTGGCCAGATCACAACATAACTTGTGCTTATGTTGTCCTTGGCAGAAAATCCTTCAAGGTCGGGTGTTACTCCTAAACCAACAGCAGTAAGCACAATACCAGTAACTCAAAAACCAACATGTATGGGACTAGTCAACAACGCAGCCAATTGATTTTTCAGAATTAAAATATAAAACTTTAGTTTGTCGTGGAAAAGAATTGGGTGGAATAAGTGTGGGGTTCTTCTTCGTCTCGCATGAACGAAATGGCCATCAACGAGACCAAAAAAAATTTCTGGGTTTTTAGGACTCTAATCTGAATTTTTTTTCTTCAGATTTTTGGGTTTATAATATGAACTCTTCATATTTTCAATTCCAAAATTATGAGATCAATCGTAAGCAAATAATTTAATCAAATTATAGAAATAAAGTCTTTCTCTAATAAGTAATACCACTGTTGGGAAATCGGGTCGGGATCCGATCCTAACCGTAGCAGAATAATCACGAAACTTTTTCGTGGCTTTTAATTTCCCAAAATCCAAGATCTATTTAGTTCTATAAATGATTAACACGAATAATAATAAAGCGCTAACTTAATTCACACCTTATTCCGAAGCTTGATCTTTATCTTGTTGTATCCCTCGAACCGTTTTCGAAATTGATCCATCTCAACTATCGTAGCCGCACTAGTGTCCGACCTCTAATGATATCCGCATAACAGGTTAAGAAAACTCTGTAACTCTTACAAAGAGGGTTAAGCAAAAAGTGTCAGCTTCATAAAACTTAAGCCTATTTATAATAAGCTTTGGACGCTTTAGTAATTTAATTGAAATTAAATTCTAATTTCAATGAAACTTTAATTAGAATTACAAATAATTCTAATTAAATACCAATTATGCTCATATAAGATTTAATATCTCGTATTGATCCTTATTTATTAAATATCTCATATTTAATCATAAAGTTTCTCAAACTTACAATCAAGTCCAACTTGATTAAATTAACTTTGCTCTCTTCAACCCATTCTATATGTGAGACCCATTAGGTTGCCAAATATGTTGGTAATAATTATAAAATCTAATTTTAATTTATAACTAAAATTAGATAAATTAAAACTCCTTTTAATTTATTTTTAATTTTTCAATTAAACAATTTATAATTATAGATCAAGATTGGCGTCTAGCAACGCATCATAACCACCTAAATATTAGGAATGCCAAAGTGGTTTTGACTAACGTTTCTGTGCATAATTTTTTCTTATAATTCAATCATTTCATCATACAACGTTTCGATTAGACATAGAGCAAGGAGTTAACGTCTACTCTATTTTGAGTCTAATCATATTAGTTCTCCACTATTAGCTATCAATTCGATTAATGACATTTGTAAACTATTTACAAAACGTCATTTCACCTTGGCCAAGGATTTCTTGAATTAATACTAATCGAGAACAACGAAACATTCACCCTAATTACTTTAGGGTGATGAATCTTATCTTGATCATTCAACTATCTCCATATAGTTCATGCTATATCCAATGACTACCGATTAAATGACCTGTAATTAAATAGATCACAAGTAGTATCAAAACATAACAATCCTTATACAAGATAACTTTAATGACCTCAAGTCAAAGGATCACTTATACAATCATCACAATGAGAATTTCATAAACATACGAGTAATGTTCCAAATAGATTTCTCATATCTGGTCTGTTTAGTGAACTTGTTCTCTAGCAAGCACCCACACGTTTGTTTAAGTGTCTCTATACTTTAGCCTATAAGATCGACTACTCCTTCATAAGGAAAAACAAAACGTGTGCTAGTCTTTTTACGTTTTATTAATGTCCAATCTTAATAGAACAATGACTAGGAACATTTAGGAATAATACATAAATGCAATATGAATCTCATAATTATAACCTCATTATAATTTTATTTGCAATGTACAATTATCTCATAGACTTTATCATATATATCTAAACATGTACAAGATAAAGAATACCTTTTAAATAATTTATCACTAAACTACAACCAAGCGATTGGTTGTAAGGCATAAACCAACATACACCTTATACATTAACACCCCTATTTTGTATCATTTTTTGGCTGGTACGAAACCAAAATTCATAAGATTGCTCCAGATGGTTCCATTGGGACAAGTATTAGTGAATCACCTCTCAATCCATGTCAAACTAATATGGACCAATAGTGGGGCAAAATGTGGCGGGCAGTCTTTGCAAAATAAACAGAATTTAGTATAAAATTGGGTCGTCTTATCTTCTTCATGTAATGGTTAAAACCTGCCTTCCTCGGCTTTCACAACTGCAGTCTATTGTTCAGGTAAGTTTTTAAATTTATAAAATAGTTATTATTAAAAAAATTACAAAATAACCTTTAAATATATTTAAATATATAATTTATAATTTTCAACCTTATCTCTAAAAATTATAAAAAATAAAATAAAATAATTTATTTAATTTTATTAACATTATTTTCATATATTTCACATATAAATAATAGCTACAATTAATATAAAAAATTTATTAAATCATCGTACAAATATAAAATTAAGAAAAATACAAAGTATTTAAAATATTACAATATTATTATATAATAAAAAATAATTATATCAAAATATAAAATAAAATAATAATAAATACCTGTGACACTATAACAATTACAATTTACATTTGCCAAAGAAATAACTAATTAGAAGTGAAATCTAAAATAAAAATATTTAAAATTATATTTGTATTGTATTGTATGTATAGAATTTAACATAGACAGCAATATAAGATAAATTAAAAGAAGAAGAGAAATAAAAACTTTATCAACAAATTCATCCAATTCAAGTTGCAATTACTCGTGTCATTTAGGAATGAAATTGCATAGACTATATCTCAAAACTACTTGATGACCTACTAGTAGATTGCAATATTAATCCTTGTTCCTTCCAGTATTCGACTTGGTCATTTGCCAGAATTAGCCAAGAAGATGGAAAACAAAAAATACATCTAAAATGACCTAGAAATTATCTCTATTTTAATGTGTCACCATTGATGGATTCGAAGTGATGATAAAAAATGTAACTAAATGTGTTTTTAGATATATTGCTATTTAAAGCTTTTTAAAACACAAAACTTAAAGAGAAAAATAATGTTTTATACGATATAATGTTTGCCCCTTGTATTTTGTTGTAAATGTTGGTGCTTAAAATGACTTTTTGTTGCCTTACCTTATATGAATTTGTCATAATAAATTATGTTGGTATATGTAATTATTTCATTAAAATTTGAAAAGATAAAATTCATATACACAGTTAACCTCCTTGTGTGTACTATTTGAAGACCAACAATTCCTATATTAACATACTTAAAGACGGTAAATCTCTCCCGCTTGAGATTCCAGTCGTTAGGTGTAATTTTGTCTATCAGTTAGCGAATGTGGCTGCTCATGTTTTGGTCATTAGTTGTCATTCCGATGTAGGCTTAGGAGTGTAGAATAATTTGCCACGTCCTAATTTACTTGATGTCTTACTATCTTCTTAATGAAATTCTATATTTACCTTTCAAAAAAAAAAGTTATCAAATGCATAACATTAAAAAAAAAACTATGATAACAATTAGCAATATAAATTGATGTACTACTATCAATCATCTAACTAGCCTCAAAACACATAAGATTAATTAATATATTATAATTTACATGAAGAGAAAATTATTTCGTTGTATTTAGAATTTGCTTCACTATATTCATCAACATTTCCTTCTTATTTATCTCTATTATTCCCATTTTATTCTTTATTTCAATAAAAATTTATGTGTGCCATTCTTTCGTAATAATAACACTCAATATTGGTATACCCAATATAAAATTGCAACTTTAAATCATCGTCATCATCACATGCAGTCTGAAGTCCCACAATAAATTGAGGTTTATAAAGGAGGTCTGATAGTACGCAGCCTTACCCTTATATAATAGAGAGGCTGTTTTTAGTAAACCCACATGCAGATGTAACAATAAAAAAGTGACGTAGGTTAAAGAGTAAATATCTAACTAAAATAAATGGTGTATTATCCAAAGTTTTTTTTTTTTGGAAAACAAGATTATGTCTTTTTAATGCTATAGGAACATTGATGTAATGCATATTACCTAACAAGTATAATAGTCTTTTTAATGCAATAGGCATTTTGTTATAATGCATATTATCTAAAATTTGTACGTTAACAAGAATAACTATAGTCTTTTTTAATGTTGTAGGCATGTTCAAGTCTTTGATAGGGATTACCGAGGGTTGGAAGTTTGGTATCACATTTAAGTATTTATCATCAATTATCCCAAAAGCTTTTTTTTTTTTTACATACTTGGAACAATGTTTCACGATATTAATAACAATTAAGATGCTTTTTTTAACTTAATCCACTCTCTCTCTCACACACAATGAAATATGTTACTATTAGAAAGTATTACCTATTTTTAGTACTTTCTTTCTTATTTCTTGTGGATAATTTGAAAACAATTTCTCTATTAATTAAGTATGCCTGACTTCGAGCAAGGGCAAGAAAGACACCTATTTAGGGTCTACAATTACAAAAAGCAAAATAGGCAATAAAAAGAGTTTTTATTTTGTCTCATTTTATTATTTATGAAAATCAATAATCTACTATTAACTCTTATAAAGAGCAAAAAAAAGTCTCTATTTAACCTGTTTGGCCTACAATTAATTCTCATAAAAAACAAAAAATAAAACAAGTTTTTTTGTTTACTTTGCCCATAACTTATAAAATACCAAGAACAATTTTAGAGTTAGAAATAAGATTGTGTACATTAAAACCTTCTGAACCCGCATTTAGCAGGAATTTTATTACTAGTAATTGTTATTGTACTATTTTTAATTTCATTTGATGTTGTTCTATTGTTAGAAAGAATTACATATTAAGAAGTACGGAAAATTAATGAAACCATTTTATTAGGAAAATGTTATAGATCTTACGGAAGATATTTGTTTTTTTTGTTGCTCTCGAGATGTTTTAGGAGAGTCCCAACTATAAGAATGTTTTAGGAGAGTCCCAACTATAAGAAGGTACCTTTAAACCATCTACACGTAAACTAATTCCTGTTCGAGTTGGGTAGGTCTTTTACGAAAAATAAAACCTTAACTTCAAATTTTAAACAACTTCATACGTAAGAAAGATTTGAACCCATAATTTCACTTAAGTCCAAAAAAAAAAAAAAAAAAAAGAAGAAGCTAATGCGAAGTCACCTCGCCCTGAGATAGAAAGAGCTAGCTCAAAACAGGCCGAACTTTTTTAGTACTTGCCAATTTGCGAATCCACCGTCACCTTTTTGTCTCTAGATGCACTCATTCCTTAAGGACATTTTCGTCACTATATTTTCACCCCAGCAAGAGCGCACACACACACACTTGAATTTCAACCCTCAAAGCCGCGTGCAGCCATCCAAAACCTCGGTTCACGCCTACCGTCCGATTAATCTATTTCCGTACTGCCACGTGGACCCGTCCCATTGGGGATTAAATCGAAAAATAGAAAAACACTTGATACAAAAAAAAATACATTTTAATTTTTCCAAAAAATTATGTCCAAATTTTGAGAGAGAGAGGGAGAGGGTTACTATAAAACACGTCTCGGGAGAGAGCAATTAAATCACTCAAATCCTTCTTTATAATTTTCCTATTTTCTCATAAACATAACATTTCGCTCTCTCTCTCTCTCTCTAGGAAACGCCTATTTTTGTTTTACTTTGTTTCTTTCCCTCTCTAACCAATCGACGATTAACCCAATCAAATCGCCACGCCGTTAAACCTCTCACTACCGGCCTCGGTCGCCATCGCCGCCGTCATCGAACAGCCTGTACAGACCTTTGTACCTGAATTAATTCAAATAAACTTGGAAACAGAAGCACCTAAACGACATCGTTCGCTAGCTTCCTGCCGGCGATTTGGTTTCCGGCGATTTGAAAGGTGCGCACAATTATTAACCTGCGCACTCCCTATCATGTTGAAAGAGGCTCTTTGACCTGATTAATCGCATTCCAGTCATTGTCTATACGCTCCATTTTTTATACAAAGGTTAGCTTTGGCCTTCCCTTTGTCTAAACCACGTGCCTTGATTTTCGGCTCGGATTTTCCCGTTTAAGTTGTGCTTCGTGAGTTTAGGGTTTGCGATTTCGGATTTAAGTTTCGTTTTGTGCTCTAGGGTTTCCAATTTGGAACTCTCAGACTTCCGAAGTTTCATTCCGTTTGATTTTACCTTGTTGCTCATGGATCTGTAGTTTGCCCCGTCGGTTCCCTTTTATCGTCTGCTTTGATTTTGGATGAGTTTAGCGATTGTTGAATTTGGATTCTCGTGGTTTTTCAATCGATATTTGTTTTGACATTTAGTCTGCTGCTTTGGACTACAGTCCGCACTTCCCTCGTTCATCTGAGACTGTTTGATCTTCCAAGTATGTCACTTCAGTTCTGCGTTTGAAGGTCTTGTAGCGTCTTGTCTGTGTCTGTTGATGACAAATTATTTGAACTTTGACTTTTGCTTTACAAATGGATGTAGCTAGTTACTTGTGGACGAAGATATAATGCTGGTTTTTCGATTATTATCACCTTAAAAAGCAGTGATCTTTCTATTTACCTATGAATGATGTACAATTTTCCTCTTCTTGTAGTCTGAAATTAAGCAATGAGGAGCAGTTGTCGACCAACCTTGCTTTTTGTTTCTTCGAAAAAAGATTGCCACGCCTAATTCCTATAAATTTACCGAATTTTGAGTTTCTTCATCTATTTAATTTCTTTAGTTGATGTTTCTTTTAATCTTTTTGCTGCTTTTGTTTTCTAGAGATACTTTTGGAAGAAAACATGATACACTGCAGTGTCTACATAATGCTTTTTGGATGCTAGAACGTTGCCATTTAAAATATTCCATGTAGGAGGATGGCCTTCTTTAGGAACTACTCTGACGAAACAGTTTCACGCAGTGTCTTAGAAGAAAAGGGGCAGGGACGACAAGTCAATAGAATGGTAGGGAGTGAAGATATAGATGGGGGCTTTAGTGGAAGAGAGTTTGATATGAATATGGATGCACAGTATGAAAGTGATGGGGAGCCAGATAATGCTGTTGGATTCCATGGTGGTCCAGTACCTGACAATGACGTAAGTTTGAGTGATTCTCATTTTCAGCCTCCTGGAAGGAGAAATGCAGCTGGAAAGTGGGGTTCGAGTTTTTGGAAGGACTGCCAACCTATGGGCTCTCAGGGTGCATCAGATTCTGGGCAGGATTCAAAATCAGATTATAAACTTGCAGAAGGCTCGGAAGATAATGTATCAGATGGAAGAGATGATAAATTAGTGTCGGAAGATGAAGAGGGCCAAAAAGAAATGAGTAAGGGACAAAAGGGCCATTCTGATGTTCCTGCAGAGGAGATGTTATCTGATGAATACTACGAGCAGGATGGCGAAGATCAAAGTGACTCCATGCACTACAGGGGGTTCAACCGTTCTGCTGGAGTGAACTCAAGACAACCAATGCCCCCTGTACCGCATAATAATGTATCAAGGATTTCAAGAGCTTTACCCAGCAATGATGATACTGAAGATAACAACAATGATGATGGTGATGCTGATTATGAGGAAGAAGATGAAGATGATGGTAATTTCTTTGCTATTGCTATGTATCTGATACTAAATGTTAATATCCTTTTTTTAGTTGTATAAGAATGGAAAAAATGCACCTATTTTCCAGACTTTGAATTTGTCCCTCCAATATGAAATCCTAAGTCTGTTTTTCCTTTTTCTTTTGAATCCTATACAGAGGATGATCCAGATGATGCAGACTTTGAACCTGATTATGGTGTCACAAGTGCTCGGCAAGGAAGCAAGGTTATCATCCTTGCATTATCATAATTGTTATCTATTCCTTTTCCTTTGTTTTGATATAGTATTAGCATATGCTGATTGGGCATCATTGAGATTATTTAATCTTGCAACTGTGCCATTCATCTCCCTTTGTTATCTAAGCTTTGGTGCCTTCCATGGGCTTGTTCTGTTTTGTACCGTTATAATTTTTATGGAAAAAATACATATGGGTTAATTTCTGACCATGTGTCCTGGAGAAGGAGAGTCAGGTTTGTACCATCCACTAATATACCAGTGTACAGCTGAGCTTCAACATTTGTTGTTTGGCACCTTCAGTGCCCTCGGATCCTTTGATAAGATTTGTTTTATGTAAAACAAAAAGTCAAACAGTATTTCTTCCTTATACCTTGTTAAATGTGCTCGAAATAAGAGCTATATATGCCTATTTTAGAGCTTTCATTTATTACTTACGGGAAGCTGAAGGCACTATATATGACATAAAGCAAGTTAGCTCTGTGAATTGAAGAGGCTGAACTACCAGTGCCATGCTGGCCTTAAGCTTGTTCATCCTCTGCGATGGACTCATTAAAGTAAAGAAGAAATTTCTTCATGACATGTGAATGGGAATTTGAGACTAGATTTGATTTGACAATGATAATTTGAGAAAAAGTGTGATCAATCTTTGGACACATGACTTAAATTGCTTTAGAATATGTTTTGTTCATAAAGGGAAGCTTGGGATGCATAGATTTGGATTGTAGAAAAATATTTTCTGCTCAGAAGTGAGTTCTAATTTGAAAACATACTTGTTAAAACTGTGTCGGCTATTCTATTGACTTATACTATACTGTCTCTGTTGCATTAGTAAGTAAATAGGGAAGGAAGGGGGGATGAAACATTTTATGGCGGTTGCACATGCTGCATCATCTTACTTTCCTTTTGTAGAGAGATATAATCATCCTAAATCATGTCCTTTTTGGCTTATGTTTAAAGTGCAATAGGGACTAACTTGTGAGATGCTAGTACAAACTTTTTTTCTGTAACCTGGGACCAAATTAATTGCATGGGTGACGTGCATTATATGTATTTCATCATATGTATATTCTTATTTTTGTTCTTGGTGTGTAGTGTGATTTTACTGGGTGGTGAACTCATATTAGATGAAGAAGTGATAAATCATTCTCAATATAATAAAGACAAAGTGGTTTATGAATGTAAGCAGGACAAAGACTGGGAAGCTGAAGAATCAGATGAAGATGAGAACAGTGAGGATGATTTGGATGCCTTAGATGATGATAATTCTTATTACACAAGGAAACCTAAGGGTGGACATCGTGGTAAAGGTGGACGCATTACAAAGTCCGTGAGAGAACGCAAGTCATTGCATGAGGCTTCTAGCAGACTGAAGAGAGCGAAAAGTTCATTCGAGGAGGATGAGGATTCAGCTGAGGACACAGACTGTGATCTTGATGAGGACTTCAAGAACATGACTAGAAGAGTAGCAAATCCTCGTAAATCTGCTGCTCGTTCCACTTTGTCAAATAATTTTAATGGAAAAAGCAGTGAGATTCGAACTTCTAGTCGGTCGGTTCGCAAGGTCTCTTATGTTGAAAGTGAAGAGAGTGAAGAAGTAGATGAAGGGAAGAAGAAAAAGCCCCAAAAGGTGCCATAAACTTGTGATTATTTAATGTATGTTGCTCTTATTATTTTTTGAATTGATAACAAATGCCTTGTGACCCAACAGGTTTGGTAATATTGCGTTGAGACTTGCAGAAAATGTTGTTTGCTTGACCTTGTTGATTAATTGTTTCTACTTTTGGCTGTTTGTTTTCGTCTTTTCATCTTGCGTACGAAGCAACATATCCTATTTATGCAACTGGTTAATTACACGGTAGATAGTCAAGCCTGATCTTCTTTCTCTCTTAATTTCGAAGGTGATAAAACATATATACTATTCACATATGTGGTTAACCAATGTTTTTTTGGACCATAACTTTGTACCTGGTGCTTTGTATAATTTAGGATGGGCAGAAGAATTTGGTTCTAGATTGCAACAAATAGATTGCAAACTTTATGCTCGGTAGAATTCAAAATAACGGACAACAATATGTCTGAGCTATAGAATATAATCACTCTGAGAGAGAAAGGCTCGCACTTCCTCAGGAAATTCCTGAATTCAGAAAACATCATTCTTATAAACTGAAATATATACACACATATTTCAGTTTTACTATTATTAAATCCTTATTAAACTAGGCATCTAGTATTGATTATTCCTTGTAGATAATAACTCTTTCACACCAACTTTAACTATTTTAATAGCCAACCACTCTTTCTTGAGGATAAACATTAACTGAACTAAAAATGGCTAACTCACCGCATATATGAAGGCTACGCCTCCATCCCTAAGCCAATAACAATTCCCTACTACGCCACCAAGCTAGGTTGGGGTTTATTCCTGTAGTATACTTTAAATTGATTTCAATCATTATGTTCTCTGAAATATCAACAACTACGTGTTTGATGTTGGCTTTGCTGACTTCCTTGGATGTGTTAATTCTTTCTTGTGTTTCTTTATGGTTTCAGAAATATCAACAACCTTGCATTTGATGTGGCTTGTGCTAATTTCTTCACAGATTTTTTAGTTCTTCTCTCTGCTGCTTTATAGTATCAGAAATGTCATCAATCTTGCGTTTGACATGATTTGCGCTGACTTCCTCATGTATTTTAGTTTTTACCTGTTTCATAGTTTCAGAATTGTCGTCAACATTGAGTTTGGTGTACATTTTGCTAATTTCCTATTTCTTTTCGGTTTGACAAACTATAAATGTCTGGTGCTAGTTCCTTGCATCACCATACCTCACAGAAATTCCCGATTTTTCTTATCCAAAATTGCAATTCCATGATGGTGGGTACTAACCTAATGTCTTCATTTTTGTATTGGGATTGAGAGATAATTGTGCTGTTCCGCATTTTTATTTTAGTTTTAATGGTTCCGCAGATGCTTATGTGCCTTGATTCCTTTTAACCATGGATTTCAATATGGCATGTCGTTGGAAACATCCAAATTTGTCTTACTTTGCCATGTTCTACATGTATGATACATGTTCATTCTTTGGAAAATTGTTTGTTCAGGAAGAAGTTGAAGAAGAAGATGGTGATTCCATTGAAAGAGTTCTATGGCATCAACCAAAAGGTATGGCTGAAGATGCTGCAAGGAACAATAGGTCAACAGAACCTGTTCTGTTGAGCCACTTGTTTGAGTTAGAGCCAGATTGGAATCAGATGGAATTTTTGATAAAATGGAAAGGCCAGTCACACTTGCACTGTCAGTGGAAATCGTTCTCTGAACTGCAAAATGTATGATTGCCTTTATGTGTTGCTTGATGGTGATTTCATGTACTAGTTGTGTGCAAATTATTTGTTGCCTTGCTTGGAATTTTCTGGTGGTGAACTTTTTTTCTATTTGCTATTTAGAATCTGTGTTTACTTGTGCTTTCAGCTAAGTGGTTTTAAGAAGGTACTGAACTACACCAAAAAGGTGATGGAAGATGTGCGATATAGGAGAATGCTTACACGCGAGGAGGTAAGTCTTTTGTTCTAATGACAATTCTGAAGTTCTTGTTTATTAATAACAATTTTTGGAGTTCATTTATGTGTCCTGAACTTGGTTATTTTTCAATGAGTAACTAACATTTTGGGCCATCATTCTTATCCGAAGATTCATAACCTGGTTATCCCTAACGTACCCTGAATTTAATTGGCATGAACATTTACATGTTGGAATTCCCTTTGAAGGATGAAACATTTAGTGAGAGGTCTCAAAATCTAGCAGTATTATCTTAGTTTTAGGCTTTCTGGGATTATTCTAAATTTATTTTCAGAGCTCCACTTGCATCGTTGAAATTTTTTTTTCAACAATTTGTGGGTGCTTAGTTGATTTTCTTGATTGTTCAAAGGTACAATGGGCTTGGAAAACTTATATTACTTCTGTCATAGAACAAAGTGCAACTTCAAGGATGAGGATCACCATAAGAATGCTACTAGAATAATGTTAAATGTTAGATTTCTTGGGACGTTTTTTTCCCCTCAATGTGACCGATATGATTTCAAGGATGTTCAAATATTTAATATATATGGAATAGATGTTTGCCAGCTGGTTAATTTAAAGCAACTGCTCTTTTATAAATGATCATTTTTCTAGTTCCTTCCCTTTTTTTTGAAGTTTCTCATGTATATAAAACTGCCTAGAAAATAAATGTTGTGTGATGATTAAGCTTTTCTATTTGGTTTGTGTTAACCTGCCAGATTGAGGTCAATGATGTGAGCAAGGAAATGGATTTGGATCTAATCAAGCAAAACAGTCAGGTTTAATTTTTATAAATTTGTTTTTTTTCATTATTTCTTGGGCATAGTTGTAAAATTTCACTTTCTCTTCCTCATCTCACTGTGCTTTTTAAGGTGGAGAGAGTTATTGCTGATCGAATTAGTAAAGATAACTTCGACAATGTTGTACCTGAGTACTTAGTAAAGTGGCAAGGACTTTCTTATGCTGAAGCAACCTGGTATTTGAAACCATATTGTTGTATGATTTTCTTTTTTTGACTGGTGTAATATTTTTTCTTAAGCCATGCCTTTCTGTGAAAAGTGTTATATACATTTCACATTTTTATTGGATTCTTAATTTCATCCTTATTCATAAGCTTCTTTTCTTTGATGCTTCTCTTCTGTACACTCTGCATGCAGCCAATGATATGAAGTTTTACTCTCAAACTTATGTTTAACAATGCCTGTTTCAGGGAAAATGATAAAGATATAGCATTTGCACAAGATGCAATTGATGAATACAAGGTACAGTATCAGTGTAGTTTTGCCCCATTTTATATTTTACCTGCAAGATGCTTCTTGACTTGCACTCTGTGAGCAGGCACGTGAAGCTGCAATGGCCATGCAAGGGAAAATGGTGGATCTCCAGCGTAAGAAAGGGAAAGGTATGGTTAATTTGAGTTTGCTATTTATTTCTTGATTTGGTAACATAACCAATTAGAAAACTTGCTGAGGATTTAGTGCAGTTGTTTGTACACAGAGAATTGAGATATTCTTGTTTGCTATTTTAAACTTCATTTATATTTTCAGTATTAGAAATGACATCTTGATAGTTGTTTCTTGGTACAGTTTGCTTCATATTATATCGTTCTACTTCAAATTCTGGTTCCTGATCCCAAAATCTGCTGACATGATCCATGTGTAGTTCATACTTTTTGTGAACTCTCCTCACACCTCTGCTTCCCTTCATGAATATCGTCCTTTAGCTGTCATGTAAAACTTGCATTGATCTAAATAATTTGTTGCTAAGAAGATTTAATGTGCAAACATAAGTTTTCAGCAATTTAAAGGGAACTTGATGAACAACCTGAGTGAACTTCTTTTATATGCTAATGTAAAACTTGCATGATCCACATGATTTGTTCCTAAGAACGTGCAGAAATAAGTTTTCAGCAAGTTTAAGGAAACTTGATGAACTTGAATGAATATTGTTCTTTCATCTGCCATGTAAAACTTGCATGCTCTACATGGTTTGTTCCTAAGAAGGTATTTAATATGCAAACTAAATTTTCAGCAAGCTTAAGGAAACTTGATGAACAACCTGAATGGTTAAGAGGAGGAAAGCTTCGTGATTATCAGCTCGAGGGTTTGAACTTCCTTGTTAACAGGTAACATTTTGAGTTATGGGAAATGTCTATTTTGCAGGTTTTTCAATTAAATAAAAATTTGTGGTTTCTTTCACATGTGACAGTTGGAGGAATGATACAAATGTTATATTGGCTGATGAGATGGGTCTTGGCAAAACTGTCCAGTCCGTGTCCATGCTTGGTTTTTTACAGGTAAATAATTTGTCTATTCTTGTATTGTAATAGTTTAGTCACGCTTTTTTAGATGTATCAAATAAACTATTTTTGGTTTTCCCTGCAGAATGCTCAACAAATCCCTGGGCCTTTTCTTGCTGTTGTGCCACTATCGACTTTATCTAATTGGGCCAAGGAGTTTAGGAAGTGGCTTCCTGATATGAATGTCATTGTGTATGTTGGTACCCGTGCTAGTAGAGAGGTAATTCATACATATAGGTTTTTAGCCCATATCCCATTTTCTTAGTGTTGATTCTACCTTGTGTTTGTTAGTAGTTTGATTCTACCTTGTGTTTGTTAGTAGTATCTACTTGTAAAGTAAATTGAAAACAAGTGAGGTTCTTTATTCATGAATATACTCGTGTAATTTTGAAAAGGTTATAAAAAGCCCCAATGAAAACTCCAATATAAATTGTATTTGGTGGACTTGTTATGATAGAGAGAAGATAATTCAGTCACTTTCTGGTCTTGAAACCGAAATCAATAGTTGCAGAAGAAATTAGTTTAGAGGTTGTCTCTATCCCCCTTCAGTGATGATTGAGTTATAACAATCGTATAACAATCTGTATATGGAGGGTTAGTTATTCTCCATTACCATTCCAATCCATCTACTTTGATGACTTACCTATAAAATTTATTACATTTTCCTTCTGTCTTTTATTTTCCACATACAGATGTATGCACTTTCTCCTCCTTGCAGGTTTGCCAGCAGTATGAATTTTATAATGATAAGAAAGTTGGCCGACCTATAAAATTCAATACGCTGTTAACTACCTATGAAGTTGTCCTGAAGGACAAGGTAGTACTCTCAAAGATCAAGTGGAATTACCTAATGGTTGATGAAGCTCACAGGTTAAAAAATAGTGAGGCCCAGCTATATACCACTCTTTCGGTAATGCCAGTTCTCTAATTGTTCAATCTTTTACCTACATGTTTGATTTGTTTTCGATTTTTTTCATTCTCAAAATTGTTTTATCCTACAGGAATTCAGCACCAAGAACAAGTTGCTGATTACAGGCACTCCATTGCAGAACAGTGTGGAAGAGCTTTGGTAGTCTTTTTTTTCCCCTTGATGTGTTTACTGCTGTCTCAAATTTCAAATGCTGCATTTTTATGTGTTGAGGTTATAGTCAGATATTGAAAAAGTTTGATCTTTATGTCAGTGCAATAGGCAAACTCTGGATATTGATAAGAATCTAACTTCCTATTATGATCATAATGGGGATATTGAACATGCAAGCACTTTTCCATGTTGGGTAGTACCTCCTGTTAGTTGTTCATTAGAAGGTGATTAGTTCTCAAAAATTAAGCTATACAAGTTATTTAGTGTTGTTTTGTCATTTATGTTTGTATTGCCTTGTTGAAGATTTGAAGAAAGAAGTAATTTTTTTTTCTTATTTTGCACAACAAGTGCCTTTGAATATATAGACAAGTCCCAGCTTAATTTAGGTAACTAAAATATTTCCTATTTACAGCAATATCCCCTATTTACAGCAATTTCCTAAAGTAAATATCCATGATATCCTCCTGTTTCCTATTTTATGATTAGGAAATAATTTCTCCTAAATTACTGTTCTGATTTTCATCACTCCCCCTCAAGCTGGTAGGTGCATAGATGTCTGGCATTCCCAGCTTGCTTATAACATCTTGAAATTTTGCATTTGCCAACCCCTTAGTCGATACATCTGCCATCTGTTTGGCAGTGGGAACGTATGGGGTGCAAATATGCCCACTTTCCAATTTTTCTTTAATGAAGTGCCTATCAATCTCAATGAGTTCAGTTCTGTTATGCTGTATTGCGTTGTGAGTGTGGGAAAGAATTTTTCTATTTCTCATGTATTGAATAGGAGTATACAGCCATATATAGGACATTACAAGTAGGAATTTAAATCTGGAAAGTTATCTAAAGCTATCTAATGTAATCCCTTAATTTAAGGGATTTCAAACTTATCTTATCTATTGACAACCTATTTATATCTAAGTTTAATCTATTTACAGCTGTTTAGTATCTCAACAGTGAGCAATACTGATAGCCGACTTATTATCATAGTAGAGCTTCATAGGTCCTCGCCACCTAACTTTCAAATCATTCAGGATGATACGAATCCACAAGAGCTACTGTGAGCCATAACTCTAAACTCTGCTTCATCACTTGATCTAGCCACAATTGATTGCTTCGTATTTCTCCAAGTTATAAGATTTCCCAAAAACACAGTGCAGTACCCAATGGTTGACCTTCTATCAATGCTTGAACCTGCCCAATCTGCATCTGTATAAACTTCAACTGTTTTATTGTCATTTTTCTTAAACATAATCCCTCTGCCAGGGGTAGTTTTAAGGTACCTCAATACCCTATACATTGCTTGAAGATGGACATTTTAGGGTCATGCATGAACTGACTAATTACACTTATTGCATATGCTATGTCAGGCTTGGTATGTGACAAATAAATTAGTCTTCCCACTAGTCTTTGATACCTCCCCCTGTCAATAGGTTCATCATCTTTGGCCTCACTTAGTCTATGATTTTGTTCTATAGGTGTATCAATCGGTTTGCACCCCATCATTCCAGTTTCTTCTAGAAGATCCAGAATATACTTGCGTTGGGATAGAAAAATTCCTTCTTTCGAATGAGTTACTTCTATGCCCAAAAAATATTTCAACTTCCCCAAATCTTTGATTTCAAACTCTTGGGCAAGTTTAAGTTTGAGGTGTTTAATCTCTTCAAGATCATTACCTGTGACTATAATGTCATCCACATAAACAATGAGGGCTGTCATTTTGTTTTCTGCAGAAAATTTAATAAATAGAGTGTGATCTCCTTGACTTTGCTTGTACTTCTTTTCCAACATAGCCTTTGTGATTCTCCCAAACCATGCCCGAGGAGATTGTTTAAGGCCATACAAGGCTTTCTTTAATTTGCCTACTCTATTCCCAAACTTATCTTCAATTCCAAGAGGGGCTGTCATGTACACTTCTTCATTTAGATTACCATGTAAAATGACATTCTTTACATCAAATTGCAGCACAGGCCAATCAAAATTAGCTGCCAAGGATAACAATATACGTATACTGTTCATTTTAACTACTGGGGCAAAAGTTTCAAGATAATCAACCCCATAAGTTTGAGTATACTCCTTAGCTACTAGCCTTGCTTTATATCTTTCCAATGAACCGTCTGCTTTATATTTAATTGTGAATACCCATTTACATCCTTTTGGTTTTTGTCCTTTTGGTGAATCCACTATTTCCCATGTTTGATTCTTAATTAATGCATTCATCTCATCATCCATGGCATTTTTTCAATTCCCATCCCAAAGTGCCTCATCAAGTGTTTGTGGTGTGGAACTTTAATTTATTTATGTAAGAAAACATTTATGGCTTGGAGAACATTTGTCAAGTGAAGTTTAGTGTGAAATTGGGTATTTAGTGCATGTTCGTGTGCCCTTCCTAAGAGCTATAGGGACATACAAATCATCAAGTTCAGGGTTTTGTATTTCAGTACCTGATTCTGGGTTAGATCCTTGAGCCTGCTCTGGTAAGGTTTGGACAGTATCCCTTCGTGAGTAGACTAAGAGAGGCTTGTTAGGGATAGGTGCAGTATTTTTTGAGGTATCTGGCTTGGCACTTTTTGCCTTATTTTGGTCAGATTGGTTAGGTGGTGTAGGGACAGTAGTGGCTGACTCAGTCTGTGTATTTGAGAAAGATAAATCAAGTAAGAAGTTAGTCTCCCTATACTTATCTCTGTAGAATTCCCCATCTCCCCATGAAGATAAGTATTAGGGAAGAAAGATCGACTCTCAACAAATGACATGTCCTTGGAAATGAAGAATTTATGTGAGGGAGGATGAAAACATTTATACCGTTTTTGTGTAGGAGAGTAGCCAACAAAGATGCACTTTAGGGCTCGTGCCCTATTGTGAGAATGAATATGAACAAAACTAACACATCCAAAGTCCAAACACCTTTGGAGTTAGACTATTTGTATCAAAGCGGGGGAAGAAATTATGGAGCATTTCTATCGGTGTTTTGAACTTTAGAGGTCGTGAATGCAACCTGTTTATCAAGTGAACTCCAGTTAAAGCAGCCTCTCCCCAATAGTGTTTGGGGACATTCATTTGAAAAATGGATAATGCCTTCATGGATAATTCCTTCTTACACTCAGCCACCCCATTTTGTTGAGGTGTATCAACACAAGATGAAAAATGGATAATGCCTTCATGTTGAAAGAAAGAAGAATAAGGTTTGATTAAAGTATTCCCGGGCATTATCACTCTTGACCCCTTTTATGCTCACCCCAAACTAGTTTTTTATCATATGAAAGAAATTAGGAAAAATCTCACTGACCTTCGATTTGTTTTTCATGAGAAAGACCCACGTGACCCTTGTGCAATCATCAATAAAGGTAACAAACTGTTTAGCTCCTGACATATTAGGTATCCTTGGAGGTAATATATTAGAATGAATCAAAGTAAAAAGAAATTCAGATTTATTATTGCTCAAAGGAAAGGAAGTACGACAGTGTTTGGCAAACTCACACACATCACAATGGAAACTGTTAGGATCACTGTTTTTAAACAAATTAGGAAACATGGTTCTCAATAAACTAAAAGAAGGATGACCTAAACGATAATGGTGAAGCCAAATAGGGTTAAGAGTATCTCTGGTCATGAAAGTCAATGAGGGATGTGAGGCTTTGTCTCCACTGTTAGATTTCAGAAGGTAGAGTCCATACTTTTCCTTAGCATGCCCAATCATCTTCCCCGTTTCCTGATCCCGAAATACACAATAATTAGGATCAAAGATGGCAAAGCAATTCAAATCACTGGTAAATCTTTTAATGGACAAAAGATTGGCAGAAAGTTTGGGAACATGTACTCTTTTCAAGAGAAGATTAGGGGACAAAGGAATGGTTCCTTAACCTGCAATAGCAGTAAGAGAGCCCTCTGCAACTTTAACTTTTCGGTTATTAGGACAGGGGTTATAAGAAATAAAAGAATGATGATAGGTAGTCATATGGTCTGTAGCACCTGAATCTACGACCCAAGAATCCCTAGGAGACACTAATGAGGCACTAAGACCATGAGAATTAGAAAAATCACCTGATTGGGCTAATGAACATGATGCACCAGCACCTTCCAGGGAATTCAAAATGCTCTTTAGGTGCTCAATCTCTTCTTTGTTAAGTCCTTTTGGTTTTGATCTAGCTTGATCAGAATCTCCAGAGTTTGTAGGTTCAGTGAAGTGGGCTTTGGCCTGTCCATCCTTGTTTGCCTCTTATTTCCTTGCTTTCTATGGCTTCCCATGTAACTTCCAGCAGGTCTCTCTAGTGCGACAAGGCTTCTTACAAAAATTGCACCAGACAGCTTCCTTATTTTGAGGATTCTGTTGGTGGTGGTTAAGGGCTTCTTTGTTGGTTTTCATAGACATGAATGCTGAGCTGTCAGCAGATTTGGATTCCAACATCTCAATTCTTCGGCTCTCTTCTGCCCTGATGAGTGAAAAGGCCTCATTCAAAAACGGTAAAGGGTCACCATGTATTTGAACCCGAAGTTGGTCAAATTCAACAGTAAGACCTGCGAAGAATTCAAAAATTCTTTCCCTTTCTACAAACTTTTGTAATTTGACACTGTCATCACTGCACTGCATTTTAAAATTCTGATAATGATCCAACTCAAGCCAAAGACTCTTCATTAGATTGTAATATTCAGTGATAAGAGTGTATACCTTGCTTGATAGATGAGATTCTAGTCTTAATCTCATAAATTAAAGAGGCATCATTTACTTTAGAATAAGATTGAGTAACAGCATCTCATATCTCCTTAGCATATGAGAGGAACATGTAAGCGCCACTAATGTCTGGTTCCATAGAATTTCAAATCCATGACATGATTAAGACATCCCAAGCCTCAAACTTGGGATCCAAAACAGCAGGAGCAGGTCCAAATAGGTGAGAAAGCTTTCCCTTGCCCTTAAGGAACGCCTTAACCATTTGTGACCAGTGGAGGTAGTTTTTACTATTGAGTTGGTAAGATGGAAACAAGGTTTGTAATTCACCAATATGGGTAGGGGTGTACATTTTGAGATTACCAACAGAGGAGATTTCAGGGGAGGAAGAGACCTCCACGTTGGGGTTTTTTGTTGGTAATAGATTCAGCCATCTGTTTTTCGGAAGGCACTATTGACAATGAAGGCCAAGTGTCAGAAAAAAAAGAAACCAGGAGTTACAGCATCTTGGGCTCTGATACCATGAAGAAAGAAGTAATCTTTTTTCTTATTTTGCACAAGTGCCCTTGAATATATACACAAGTCCTAGCTTAATTTAGGTAACTAAAATATTTCTTATTTATAGCAATATCCCTTATTTACAGCAATTTCCTAAAGTAAATGTCCATGATATCCTCTTGTTTCCTATTTCATGATTAGGAAATAATTTCTCCTAAAACACTGTTCTGATTTTCATCAAAATTATCTTCTAGAAGAGGTGATGGTTAAATGAAAGGGTCTCTTTGAAGCCTATTTGTCGAAAGCCTATGTGTCGAAGGTGTTACCCACGAACGTTATGTTACTCATAGTTTGATGTTAAATGTAAACCACTGGGGTTTTAAAAGATGTTAAGCACATATAACATGCCTAAAAACTCCAATGTGATAGATTGGAAGTATGAGACATATTGGCATTAAAAGACTCTTGGGGTTTAGGTCTAAAATGTTCTGAAGTTTACCAACTTCCCTGATTTATGTCATGCTATTTGTATTGGTTCAATGTCGTTGCTGTATGATTGTACAAATTTCTTGGGTTTCGTCCATTAGATGATATAAGTTGTGGCTTTACACTATTTGGATTTGGCATTGAAAGACTCTTGGGGTTTAGGTCTAAAATGGTCTGAAGTTTACCAACTTCCCTGATTTCTGTCATGCTATTTGTATTGGTTCAATGTATGATTGTACAAATTTTCTTGGGTTTCATCCATTAGATGATATAAGTTGTGGCTTTACATTATTTGGATTTGTCAATTTTCTATGGGTTGTACTTTTGATATTGTGTGCAGCATTATTATAATATTGTATGATTAATAAGCTATAAGAAAACTGAGATACTAGATGTTTCTCTTTTCCTTCAAGGATTTGGATTTTTCTTATTGATATGATTTTTTTTTGGTGCTTCGGTTATCTGATTTCCCGCTTTCCTCAATTTTTACAGGGCACTACTTCACTTTCTTGATGCCGATAAGTTCAAGAGTAAGGATGATTTTGTTCAAAACTACAAGAATCTTAGCTCTTTCAATGAAAATGAGGTAAAATGTCTGGGTTAATAGTAGCATTATCTTTCTTTGTTATAAGTATATTATCTTTCTTCATTATAATATTGAAATTTATACTTATCTCATTCATTTAAAAATAATTTCTGCATACTATAACTAGCTTGCTAATCTCCATATGGAGTTGAGGCCGCACATCCTCAGAAGAGTCATCAAGGATGTAGAAAAATCATTGCCTCCGAAGATTGAACGTATTCTGAGAGTTGAAATGTCCCCTCTACAAAAGCAGTGAGTATCATTTTTAATTTGTTGTTTTATCTTGATTCTATTTCTATTCATTGATGAATTTTACAAGTTTCTGTTGCTTACATTCTTTTAGATACTACAAGTGGATTTTAGAGCGCAACTTTCATGATTTGAACAAAGGAGTTCGTGGAAATCAGGCTAGTATCTATTTCGTTGTTAGTTTGCAACATATTGGCTTAGAAAGTTCTTTGTAAATGTTGCTGATGATGAGTTGCTTCCTCTCTCTCTTGCCTTTTTAATTATGAACTGCAGTACTAAGGCCAAAAGAGTATACATATATGATGCTGATTTATTGGTTTTCTTTCATTACCTTCCGTGTCTCAGGTTACTTTGATTGTTATTGATTTTGGACTTCTAATGAGGTTACCAACCTATGGGGAAAGTTATATTTATTTTGTTAACTTCATGAAATTTCTATAAGTGCTAATGTTAAGTTGAGAAAATAAGTGTCCTGGTATTGTTGCTATTCTTGACCTACTGAAGATATGAATTTTTAGTCATCATACACTTTATTGAAATATAAAAATATGTTTAATGTTTAATGAAAAAGAGATCCTCCTTAGTGAATCTTAATATATATGGGTTAATAACTTGGATTTGTGATAATTTACCAAAAAAAATGTGCTTGTGACAAGGAGGATATGTCACAGAAAATATGTGATTTTATGCCAAAAACAGAAATATACATTTTGGTAATTGAGAAAAATGCCTTAGATTTGTTTTGTTTATTAAATTCTTTTGAAATTATCTTTATTATTGGAAGTATTGACATATTTTGGTAATTTAATATTTTCAGGTTTCACTTTTGAATATTGTGGTAGAGTTGAAGAAATGTTGTAACCATCCTTTTTTGTTTGAGAGTGCTGATCATGGTTATGGTGGGAATCCCGGCATTAATGATAGCAGCAAACTGGAGAGAATCATTTTAAGCAGTGGAAAGCTGGTTATCCTTGACAAACTTCTTGTGAAATTGCATGAGACAAAACATCGTGTTTTAATTTTTTCGCAGGTTTGTGTTAGGATAGCTCATGTGCATCTCATTTTAGTTACCTTAGTTACCGCTTATCATTACCAAGTTGGGAATAATATAAAGTGTCTCTGTTAGATGTAATGATATTATGCTTTCTCATGATGGTTAGTGGTAGTAGACATGTTAGATGCCTCGATGAGGGCTGTGTTAAACTGTTTTCTTGCACTTCACTATAATCTTCTCGACTTCCTGCTTTTAGTAGTCAGAGAATTTATGTAATGACTACAGACTTTATATGGCGTGTCATGTCCTCTACTGGAGTTTTATACAAGATGACGATTTCATCTTGCCTTCTGATTCTTTATAGGATCGAATTTAGTTTATTGGTTGACTCCTGTGGGATTGATGGGTGTTAGATGCATCCTGGAGGCTGCTTATTTTGATGTAAAATAAATTTTTAACTGATTTTGACTTGTTAACATACTGCAGATGGTTAGAATGTTGGATATCCTGGCAGAGTACATGTCCATTAGGGGGTTTCAGTTTCAGAGGCTTGATGGTAGTACGAAGGCGGAGTTGCGTCAACAGGCTATGGATCATTTTAATGCACCTGGCAGTGATGATTTCTGCTTTCTTCTTTCAACCCGAGCTGGTGGCCTGGGTATCAATCTGGCGACAGCTGACACAGTTATAATATTTGATTCAGACTGGAATCCTCAAAATGACTTGCAGGTATAGAAGGAGAAAGCTATTCAATCTCCTTCATAGTTATCCTCATTTATGTTGATTAATTTCTTGAGGGAAATTGTGCTGTTGTTTTAATTGTTTAATTATATAGGCAATGAGTAGAGCGCACAGAATTGGGCAACAAGAAGTTGTGAATATCTACCGGTTTGTGACAAGCAAAAGTGTTGAAGAGGATATCTTGGAGCGGGCCAAGAAAAAGATGGTAGCTTTGTGAAAAACATCTTGAACTTCTTCAACTTTCTTCATTAACAGTTGTTTGTTGCAATGATACAAATATCTTCATATTGTTTGTACACTGTTTCTGTGATTTTTATAATTTTTCATCTAAGCCTTTGGTGTTTTATACTTGTGGTTCATCTGTTATTTTAGGTGCTAGACCATCTGGTGATACAAAAGTTAAATGCGGAGGGTAGATTGGAGAAAAAAGAAGCGAAAAAAGGAAGTTATTTTGACAAAGTATGACATTTATATTTCTTATTCTTATCAAAAGTTTGTATGGATTGAATTTCAACAAATGTGTGCAATATGAATCCTAATTCAAGTTCATTTGATCTTTATGTAGCATTCTGACATTTGTATCTGTGCTGTCATGTCTTTCATTGCAGAATGAGCTGTCAGCAATTCTGAGATTTGGTGCGGAGGAGCTTTTTAAGGAGGAGAGAAATGATGAAGAAAACAAGAAGAGACTCTTAAGCATGGACATTGATGAAATTCTTGAAAGAGCAGAGAAGGTTGAAGATAAGGAAGCTGGAGGAGAGGAGGCACAAGAATTGTTGAGTGCTTTTAAGGCATGGAACATTCCAATGCTTTTGATGCTATAATCTGCTTGTTTAACTATGCTGTGTATTGGTCTCTGTTGCTTAAAATAATGTGATATACTGTGTCCAGGTTGCCAATTTTTGTAGTGCTGAAGATGATGGAAGTTTTTGGAGTCGCTGGATAAAACCTGAAGCTGTATCTCAAGCTGAAGTATGGAACATATCTCTGTTCTAAGATATGTGCTTTTACCATTTAAAAAGTTGTAGTCATCACAGTTGGACTTGTATTCTTTCTCACTAGGATGCTCTGGCTCCACGTGCTGCAAGAAATACTAAGAGTTATGCAGAGGCTACACAACCTGAAGTTAGTAATAAAAGGAAAAAGAAAGGTTCTGACCCTCCTGAACCACAAGAAAGGGGACATAAGCGACGCAAAACTGACTACTCTGTCCCCTTGGCCCCAATGATTGATGGGGCGTCTGCACAAGTGAGAGAATGGTCTCATGGGAATTTGTCTAAGAGAGATGCTTTACGATTTTCTCGCACGGTATGCATAATGCCCTGCACATCTTGATTTTAGAAATTGTAATGAGAGAATAAAATGAAACCCTTGTACAAGTAGTGCCATTTTCAATTTTTATTAATGCATATCAATTTTTGTTCTGGATTTACTTTACTAGTTAATCATGCATTTATTTTCTGGTTTATGAGAATCGTCTCCTCAAAACATTTGTTTTTGAGTTTTTTTTATGCTTCTTCATAAATGGTTCTTTGAGTTAGAACTCTTACTTGTCTTCAGCTTTTTAGTTCAATTATTGCTAGTCATAGATTCTGAATTCAAATCTGATTAATTATTTGAGTCTTGCTTGTATGCTAGTCTGTCCTTATGTTTGCAAATGTTTTTTCTTCTCTTCTTTTCTTACATAAATTTAACCGTTTGGAGACAGGTAATGAAATTTGGGAACGCAAGCCAGATTGACCTCATAGCTGAGGAGGTTGGTGGTATTGTTGCAACAGCTCCACCAGATGCACAGATTGAGCTTTTTGATGCTCTAATAGATGGCTGCAAGGAAGCTGTTGAAACAGGGAATCGGGACGCAAAGGTTCACTGTCTTGTCAATCAACAATGTTTCTGTGGCACATAATAGTTTCTTTGGAGTGTTCCTATTCTTATAAATAACAGCTTTAAATGGTAACATATAGGGTCCTTTGCTAGACTTTTTTGGTGTCTCTGTGAAGGCCAATGATCTACTGAACCGGGTTCAAGAGCTTCAATTACTGGCAAAGAGAATTAGTCGATATGAAGATCCAGTTGGACAATTTCGAGCATTAATGGACCTCAAACCTTCTAACTGGTCAAAGGGTTGTGGCTGGAATCAGAGTATGTCCTTTCATAATGCATTTTCTTGTTCCATTTTGGGGGATATCTTCTAGCTGTTTTCTTTAGCTGATATGGTATGTATTTTAATCAGTCGATGATGCAAGATTGCTTTTGGGAATACATTACTATGGATTTGGAAATTGGGAAAAGATTAGGTTAGATGATAGGCTTGGCCTTACAAAGAAGATTGCTCCTGTGGAACTTCAACACCATGAGACTTTTCTTCCACGTGCTCCGAACTTAAGGGACCGTGCCAGTGCCCTCCTGGAGATGGTAAGTAATCAGGAGAATATATAAGACAGTGAAGTTCTGAGTGGTCATTCTAGCTGATTTACCCGGAGAAAGATTGCTTCACCTTTCCTTTTTGGCTATTTGCAATTAGCATTGTTTTTATTCAACGGTGCTCATTCTCAAAACTTGTTAATGATGGCAGGATTAACATGAGTGCTTGCCTTCTAATTTTAGCTTATCTCTAATTTTACTCAATCATTCATCATTTTTTCATTAGTGGATATATATACTTATTGCATAATGCCTTTTTTGGGGTTAAAGGAACTTGCAGCAGTTGGTGGTAAAAAGGCAACTGCTAAAGTTGGTCGCAAGGCAACAAAGAAGGAAAAAGATAATCTTATCAGCAACGCTGTATCTCACAGCAGGGATAAGAAGGTAAAACGTGATACTGTAGCTGTCAACGTCCAAATGAGAAAAAATAAGGTCCACAAATCACAGAAGGTTGAACAGTTGGTGAAAGAGGAGGGGGAAATGTCTGACAATGAGGAGTTGTGTGAGCAGTTTAAGGAAGTGAAATGGATGGAATGGTGTGAGGATGTCATGGTTGGTGAAGTTAGAACGCTCAGACGACTCGAGAAGTTACAGACCACTAGTGCTAACCTTCCAAAAGAGAAGGTAGAAACCTCACTCCTATTTTTCACCTGTCTATTCTGTGTTTGAAACGTTTCCGCACGTTATCATTGTAACTTCCCTTTTTCTCCAGGTTCTTCTGAAAATTCGCAAGTATCTTCAACTTATTGGGCATAGAGTAGATCAAATTGTCATGGAATACGAGGAAGAGCCTTACAGACAAGATAGTATGGCATTCTCCAATTTAAAACATTTGTCGAGATTTTTGGCCTTTTTTCAAGTTGTCATTTGTTTATGATTTTCTCTCTTATTTTTTTAACCTTTTCCAGGGATGGCAATGCGATTATGGAAATATGTGTCTAAGTTTTCGAATTTGTCAGGGGAAAGACTTCATCAAATATATTCCAAACTTAAACAAGAGCAGGAAGATGATATTGGGACTGGGCCTTCCCACATTAATGGCACCGCCACTCATGTTGATAGAGATGGCGATCCCAATTACTTCCCTCCTTCTTCACGCAAATTTGAGAGGCAAAGAATGTATAAAAATATGACTGCCTATCAAGTGTCAGAGCCAATTCACAAAGGTCAAGATACTGGAAAATTTGAAGCATGGAAGCGACGGAGGAGAGCAGACACTGACAATGCTTCCCAAGTTCAAACCTTGAGACCTATGATTAATGGTGCCCGTGTAGCTGATCCCAACTCATTAGGTATTCTTGGAGCAGGACCATCTGATAGTAGACGGTTTGTTAACGAGAGACCATTTCGAATGCGACAAACTGGTTTTCCACCTAGACAAAATTTCTCATCAGGTATACAGTAATATTTACACTGGGAGGACAAGAAAGGAGTTGATCAAAGACACGCCAGCTGCTTCCCCTGATGTGTTACTACTTCAGCCACTGGATTTAGCGGAGTTCTTTTTGACCATCAAATAAAAATTTTGCAGATTCCTGATTGCTTTAATGTGGCTGATGGGAGGACATCTGCCAAGCAGGAAATACGTTTTCATGAGAGGAAGGCAGCTGAGGGTTTGAGCCCTGAGGAAGAAGGCTGATACCAAATTAACATGAGCGAGGTGAAAGGATCTTGCTACAATTTTTTGTTTGTTCAGAAAATGAGGTTTAAAGTAATTTCTTTTACTTGTATAGTTAAATAGTTAGGGTTAAAGAAACACTTAGCTTCAACTTGGACATGAAGAAACCCGAAACCCATCTTGAACAGGAAATTTACATGTATTATGCCAATGGTAAAGTGTACATTCTCAAATTTTATGAGCTTGTGTGTTTCTTGTACCGTAGCTTCCGTCAGAAACCACTTAAAAACAAAATCTTTGCTTTAATTGCTAATAAATCCTGTAAGCTTTTTGGTTATGGCATGTCCGTTTGGTTTATTGGTTATCCATTCTTGTTTGATATAGTGACCACCCAATTGTCCAATGGAATTTGTGGCATATTGAAGGGCAACTGGCTTGGGTTTGTTTTGGCCTTTGTCAATAAAAGATTGTGGTCAGAATGGAATTCAAGAATCAAGATGCTCTTACGTCGAAGTAGTAACTTGGCTTGTGGTCTTAATTGTCACAGGAAAGGATGTGGTTCATGGTACTTTATCACGTTATCTCTCACTTTGCTTTCTCCACCTCTCACTACCAACTCCCAAATACTGTGTATCTATTGACGAAATAAGTTTTACTTTTTCCTTCCATTTGTCATTTTGCTCTCACAAACCCACGGCTCTTGTTAAAAACTTATCTTGTCCCAAACTGGTTATTGTAGCTTAAATGGAAACAACACTGTGTTACCACCTCTTCGAATGAAAGCAAATATGGAAGTATAGGAATCAAAAGTAGTAGTATTTACATCCAAATTTCTCAAAACTTTTTACCAAGAGCGGCCTAAAGGTATCTAAGAAGTTGAGAAAAAGTGGAGAGCAGCAGCTGTTTAAAACTTGAGGTCAAAATTTTGCCTCCCACAAAGGATCTACCTGATTCAAGCGAAAATTAGTCTGAACATGGATAATTTAAAAGTACCTTTCTATAATTGAGACCCTCTTAAAATATCTCGTAGAAATTTAAAAAAAAAAAAATTGTTGCCAAGTCAGTCACTCTCAGCCGCAGGATTGGAATAGGCTCGCTCTTATCTTCCACCTAGGAGGGAGATATGGACCCACATGGGACGTTCATTACCGCTCCCGTGCTCTTATAAGGACAGAGTTCTCTCTTTGGCTGCTTTCTACATTGTCACCACCCCAATACTAAGCTCTTCCTTCTGGGGGTGCTAGTGCTAGAGTTGTACACTTTGAAGACATAGGTAAGCTTTTGTCCTTTCTCCATCTTCTCTGTTACTTGGCTTCTATATTTATATTTTTTCTGAACATGTCTGTTGTGTTGTCTGCTTTGAGAAGTATGGTCTCTTTAAAAGTTTCAGTACAGTTGGATACTGAAACATGAGCTCTGTATATTCCTCCTCCAACTAATATTGGTTTCATGTGCCACCTTCCGTTTTCACTCTACGTCTGTATCACTTATTGCGAAAATTTATATTTGCAGCTTAAGATTATGGACAAATATACGATCTTTACGTGCTTTTTCTCTTGTTTCTTAGTTACGATTTCTGCTTTCGTGTTGAAAAAGAAGGTGGATTAAGATATCTGTTGTCAAGACACCTCTGTTCAACTTTCCTTAATAATCAAAAGAACATACAAAGTTTCTTTCTTGCATCGTTGTGTTTTTATTGGTTGTTTGATGTTTTCTTGGTCTGGAAAAAATCAATATATTCATCAATTCCAGCATTATATCTTGGTACATGCCCAGCAGGATTCCCCTCTTTATCATTACTCTATTGTTAGTTTTTCATAGTTTGAACTTTAGTTCCCAAATGAAAGAATTTGGAAGAAACAAACAATTACATGTCTGTGTCACTAACAGCCATTTTTGTAATGTTGTTTTCTTGATTAGGTGTCTTTGACGCTCTGAAGAGTCGGGAACTTGTTGAAAACCAATTTGTTGGTGGTGTTATTACTTGGAGGAAAAGATGGACTACTTTTATGCACCAGGAAGAAATCATCTTTTTGTTCCGGGGCCCGTTAATATTCCGGAACCAGTCATCAGGGCAATGAACAGAAACAACGAGGACTACCGTTCTCCTGCTGTTCCAGCTCTGACAAAAACTCTTCTTGAGGATGTGAAGAAGATCTTCAAGACTACCTCAGGAACTCCATTCATGATCCCGACAACAGGTACTGAGTTTGTTGCCTACAAGAGTTTATATAGCTTGTTTCATCTATGGAAGAACATAACATTAGCTCACAAGTGGCCATGATATAGGTGGTTTTGAGGTCATGGTAATTTTATTTGTCTAGCCTGGTTCAGGTACCGGCGCATGGGAGAGTGCACTCACCAACACATTGTCGCCTGGAGACCGAATTGTATCCTTCCTGATTGGCCAATTCAGTCTGCTCTGGATTGATCAGCAGCAACGCCTTGGCTTCAATGTTGATGTAGTAGAAAGTGAATGGGGCCAAGGTGCCAAACTTGATGTTCTGGCATCAAAACTGGCAGCAGATACTGCACACACTATTAAGGCAATTTGCATTGTTCACAACGAGACAGCAACTGGAGTTACCAACAACTTGGCCAAAGTCAGAAAGATACTCGGTAAGTATACAGCTTTATAAACGATCCTAAAACAGTTGGTTTGATTTGTCAGCTCACACCTTTTAGTTTACTTGCTTGTCCATTTTTCTCAGATGACTACAGGCATCCAGCTTTGTTTCTTGTTGATGGGGTCTCATCGATTTGTGCTCTTGATTTTCGTATGGATGAATGGGGAGTTGATGTTGCTTTAACTGGTTCTCAGAAGGCTCTTTCTCTTCCTACTGGGATTGGTATTGTGTGTGCAAGCCCCAAAGCTTTGGAAGCATCTAAGACTGCAAAGTCTGTCAGAGTCTTCTTTGACTGGAGTGACTACTTGAAATTCTATAAACTTGGAACGTTTTGGCCATATACTCCTTCCATTCAATTGCTGTATGGCCTTAGAGCAGCTCTGGACCTCATCTTCGAGGAAGGACTTGAGAATGTGATTGCTAGGCATGCTCGTCTAGGCAAAGCAACTAGGTGAGTCATCTCTTCTCCAAAGAGTCTATTTGTTTATCATACCTTAGTTGTATCATTGACTGTGACGAGATGTATGTAATGCTTCCTTGAAATTTGGATAGGCTTGCCGTTGAGGCATGGGGTTTGAAGAATTGTACCCAAAAGGAGGAATGGTATAGCGACACTGTGACTGCTGTTCTAGTCCCTCCGCATATTGACAGCGCCGAAGTTGTTAGGAGGGCATGGAAAAGATACAATATGAACTTAGGACTTGGTCTTAACAAAGTTGCTGGAAGGGTATTCAGAATAGGGCATCTTGGCAACCTGAACGAGGTCAATTTTGCTTCATCTTTCCTCTCATGTGAAGTGAATGAGTTATTATCATTATAGCAAGCGTTTGTTTTGAGTGTTGATAAAAGCCTCTGCTAATTCTTGATCTCTCTCTGCAGTTGCAATTGTTGGGTTGTCTAGCGGGAGTGGAGATGATTCTCAAGGATATTGGATACCCTGTTAAGCTGGGAAGCGGTGTAGCAGCTGCTTCTGCTTACCTGCAGAACAGCATCCCCATGATCCCTTCCAGGATTTGATTCATTCATCATCCTTGTATCTAAATTTCTTTATGTTGTAATCTGTCAACTTTCCTCCTTGTGCATGTACTCGCCTTCAGGCTCATATGATGTCCCCTATACAACTTTGCTTTCATAACTTTGCCCTAGTCCTAACAATCTTAAGAGCTAATTTGTTCCAACATGTCCTTCACACTGTTTTTTCCAAGAACATGGGCTTAAGCAAGAAGGGGGGTCCAAAAAAAGAGCATATTATCTTCTAATATCTTGTGGTAGTTTATATACTTTGCATTATCTTCGACATTTGGATTCTTTCGCTTCTCACGTCCACAAACTAGCACCACTCGTAAGACACTCAACAGATAAGAGTTGTCTAGGAATGTCGAGTGCATTCAAATTAGCTTTTCTCCATGTTGAGACAGGATGGAACAGGCTGATTTTGACAGTGATTTCAGCAGTTGTGTTTATTGGTGCCTAGAACAAGCCTATATACTGTTTTCTACACATTCATTTTTGTCATAAAACCTAATCCGTTCGCCAGCCCACGCCCAGCCACAGCCACTATTTTAGCACACCTTTTGTCCCTATACTCATGAAACAATGTGGCATCGAGTAGTATGGCAATTCCAAAAATTCAGGTTAGAACTTACAAAAATTCATTCTGTGAAAGTCACACAAGTTCAATAGTTAACTAACTAGAACAATGCACCCTCAAGCGCGCCAGAGGAACCAATAACATATCAACTGTTATTTTGTCAAGGAAAAAGAAATGATAGTCTATGAGCACAACACAGAAAAGAAAATGACGCTACATATCCAACACCAAAACCTATTCAAATTTATACAAAATGACTTGCCGTGATGCAACTTTAGCATCCAGGGATCAAGCTCCAAGATTACTTTGTGCCAAAAAAATTGCACTCCATATGCTAAGCATACCTTTTAGGTGAAGGATAAGTGTGATTCTGGTTTCTATCAATGTACACTTGGCCATGCAATTACCTTGAACCTGAATGGGATTTTGAAGGCCGGTTACCAACCAATTTAATGGATGCACTTCAAAGAAGCTTCCTTCAACTATCTGCAATTCAATAATGACAGATGCATCGAATTCAATAAGATTGCAAGGATCTAATATGCATAGAGTCAATTCTTAGGATTTGAAGAAGAAAAAAAAAAAAGAGTAATCCATAGAAACAAATAAAATATAACACTACAATATTATATTCCACAACTACAGTAAGGGAAATAATCTCTTCCTCTTCACAAAATCAGATCTGCAATTCTTTCCTCAGCAGAACTACAAGGAATTTTATTCAAATAGTCTTTCCCAAGAGCCCACCCGGGTATCTAAAAACTCGTATATCAGCTTGTCCATGAAATTAAGATTTTTGAGAAGAAATAACCTCGTAAAGAAATCAGTACCATGAATACAAGGTGAAGAATATATCTCCAGTCACAAGACCTAGCTTGTATTCAAGTTGGAGGATGCCCTCTTTCTTCTTCTGT
Source organism: Erythroxylum subrotundum (assembly GCA_027563845.1). Taxonomy (NCBI): domain Eukaryota; kingdom Viridiplantae; phylum Streptophyta; class Magnoliopsida; order Malpighiales; family Erythroxylaceae; genus Erythroxylum; species Erythroxylum subrotundum. Next base: position 20,027,298 of record JAOQMQ010000008.1, read on the forward strand.
TCTTCGGCTTCACAGCATCCTTTAAAGTCTTCTCTCCACTAGTTTGCATCGAAGTTACAGATGAATCTGCACCTGAAGTGACCAGCTTAACTTTTTCAGGTGGATTCTCTAGCTCGGTGTCGGTCCCCTCCTCACCTCCTTTCTGTTTCATATTGCACGTTGGGGGCCCTGGAAGTTACAAAACTAGAATAACTCAGGTTGAGCAATACTTTGCCTTTTATAGTAGGATTCAGAGAAATGTTCACAGCTTGAAGCCATGGACTGTTCTCCATTGGAAACTCAAGATGGAAAACATAGTCCAATCCTACTCTTGCCAAAACCTATGCTTCTACACAAATTAGGGAGCTTATGGCCTTGTTAAAGAGCCAACAGGATTTCCATTTTGATAATTTAAGCAGAATGCTGCTACTCAATGAACAGAGATCATTTAAAGTTTTAGCTCACTAATATGATTTTGCTCCATAATATTCTACACAAAGCTTCCATGCATAATTCTTAGCTATGAGACATATAGATAATAGGAGCAATATTAACTTTAAAGTTCAAGAATCAATTTCACAACTCACATACCACGTGAGGCCAGAGAAGCTTTGAGCAGATCTGAATCAACACCTTTAGAGTAAGGATCCCTGAATAGAGACAAAATCGTCTGGTCAACTTTTGAAATCATGTCGACACCAGCTAGAAATCAGCATAGATCAAAGTTTAAATGATCAAAATTGTGAAGCAACTTCTGTGACATTCTTGCATGGGATTAAAATTAAGAGTATAAGAAATATAGTCAATGCTTTAGTTGGAAAAAGGCCAGACATATAATTGATAATCTTTGTCAAGAAATTCTTAAAATTAATTAAAGCATCCAGAAGAAGAGTTAATAAATGTTAAAGAGAAAAACCACAAGGCAGACAAATAACCCTCAACATTTTAATTCGACTATTCTGGGTCAAGTCTGATATGCCTTTAATCATTCAAAAATAATTTTACTTACTCAGTTCCAATAAGAAAACAGATATTTTACGCTTCAAACAAAAATATAAAAGTGAGCGGTGAAGTCCTCTTTTGAGAAAGGTTCAACATATTTCTGAAAAGAACAGCAAAGTTAGAAGCTCACAGGAAGAATTAGCACCTTACCAGCTAGAGGGTCCTCCCAAAAAATTCTTAGCATTGTCCAACCCCCAAATATCTCCACCTTTTTCAGATGAACTCTTACAGCCATCAAGATTATTACTTTGACTAATGTTGTTATTATCAGATACCAGCTTCAATTTCTCCATCTCTTTAGTGGACAACTCCTTTTCTCCTTTCTCTCCTACATATTTGTCTTGTTCCTCTCTTACATCACCACCGATTGCAATTACTTTGGCAGCAGCAGAAGTTGCATGCCTCTTGATTTTGCGCAAAGCTTTCTCTGTTTTGTATGCTTCAACCTATGTAAAGTATCATTTTTTTATATAAAATAAAAACATCTACATTATAAATAAAAGCATGTATGTCTGAAGAAATTTTTTTGACTTGTCTGTAATCTAAGCTACAATACTTATATTTTCACTTTATATACTTTACTAGTTCTTTAAAATAATTTCATATACGCATAAAACTCTAAAGAGAACCGATATTCTATTGAAGTTCTGAACAGAAAACAACAGATATCTATGAAGGTTAGTTCACAATAAAATAACACGATAGAGAAAATAGGTCTAATTAGTGAATATAACAGCAATTCCAAGAGAAAATACGTCTATCGTGTTAGGCTCTTGGAATTTGGTATTTTTCATTGTTGCATCTAACTTTCTAATGTAACCATTAACTAAACTAGTAAGCTTAGAACAACACAACCAAAAAAAAAAGTACATCAGACTTAAGTTATGTACTGGTATTTTTCACACTGCATAACATAAATGCCACAAAGAATCCAACAAGTTCAATACAGGATTCAAGATTCAAATAAGGGACTGGAAAAGAAAGAGAATCCTTTGAAGAAAACATCATAATGTACAATGTAAAGAGGCAGAGGAATCCTGGATGGAACATGAACAGAAAAGCAATTCTCAAAATATTGTGTATGTAAAAATAAAGCTCATATGAAATTAAAATATTCCACGGAACAATCCCACCATTAAAGCTGATATTTTTATAGTAAGTCAAAATTAATTTATGATCTATTCAAGCAGATATGAAACAGAAATGGTGTATCAGCTTTCATAAAACAGCATCGTATTAGAGAAGCACTTACTGCATCTTTTATCTTCTTTGTTATAGACTCAGCATTCCTGACGGCAAGACGTAAACAACGCATGATATCACTTTGCATTATACCCACTCCCCCAGCCTTCTGAATTGAACAAATATCACCATTCACATTAACTGTAACAGTCATTCTCCCTCTCATAACAGCCTCCTCACTGTGAGTAGGGTCTACCACCTACAGTACATGTGACCAAATTAGCCTCTCTGATGAGTCGTTTCCAGTCTCCAGGGGTATTACAGATAGTAATATAGATCAAAATTAACTTACCATGATGTGTTGAGTGCCGAAAAAAGCAAAAGTTACTGCAATAGGAAGGTGATGCACAATCAAAGGAAGTGGTTCCACTGTCTGCCAGATTGCAAATAAAAAAAGTTCCAACTAATAAGAGAACAATTCCAAGAGCCTAAAGGTTTGGGAGTTATCAAATGAATGGTATATAAAAGCCACATGACCAAAGGTACAGCATATAAGGACAAACAAATGGCTCTCTAGATCCTGCCAAATCTTAGAATATAACAGCAAAAGAGAACAGTTGATTGAAGACTGAATCCACCGAAGCTTAATAACCAGGCAAATTTTACCATTAAAACGAAAATAAGAAATCTCCAAATACTTCTTAATATCCACCATTTCTTCCAAACCTCCCGTTTAAAAATACAACAGCATAAAATTAAGAATAAATGAAAAGAAAGAGATATTCAGTATGACTGGTAATACCAAACAAGAATGACAGTTACCAACAAACATGCTTCCACTATTTTACTATCCTTTTGGCATTTGATTCACTAGGTCATAAAAGGAACTCAAAGACTAACCTCTGGTGGATGTACTGTTACTTCTTGGCCATTTTCCTCACCTAATGTGCATTCTGGCCTCCGGAATGTCGAGAGAGCAGCCAAAGCAGCAATATTGGCAGCATCAACAAGGTTTCTGTTTCCAAATTACATATAGAAAATGAAAACTTGGCAATAACAAAATGAGACAAAATAACAAGTTGAAAAACCAAACGGGAAGGAGGGAAGGGAAGATGACTACTAAACCCAAAAAATTACGCAGCTTACCCCCCATTATCCAAAATGTGAAGATCTATACGAATGGCCCACACTAACTTCCCAGCAAGAACACAAAGGGACTCCATATCTACAGCTCTGCTTTCCCTGCAAAATAAATTAAAATGTTTTATCATCTCAAAACGATACTTATTTTAAGATATTTGTCACTCTTGGACAATCAACATGAATTCAAGAAGCAATCTATACCTAGTCAAACGTTAGCACCTTGGCATCCCTTAGTAGGGAACAGAAAAGGAAAATAAAGAACTAAATATTAGACATCTATTTCTGTGCCTTCATTACATGTATTTGTATCATTTACATACCATTGTGTTCAGAATAGCCTGAAAACAGCGAAACATATACCAGTTAAATTCCAAATACTGACTAAACAGACTAATCCAAATTATGCCAATAATTACCTCAGACCGCGATCAATTATCCGGCCCAATTCGATAGCAGATTCTCCAGGACGACCTGCCTCAAAGGAAGGATCAGCCATTGGGGAAAACTCTGTAAAAATTGAAAGTGATCCTTCATTCGGTCGGTCCCGGTACGGTTCAACTAATTGACCTGTCACAAATCCCATCACATGAGTCTGGCCTAGCTGCACCTCTGATGTTCCATATTCTCTGCAAATGTTACCATAGCGAAACAATGACTTTATCCTTTCATTGTTCATAAAACAAAAGGAAACGACTAGTGAACAAGGGGCAGTACGAGCTAAACTTGCCTTCCAAACTTGATGGTTATCTTCCGAAACTCAAGGGGATTTCGTCCGTCAATCCTGAGGTCAGAAGCCAAAGCAGTCTCTATGAACTTCTTCTCGTTCACCGTCTGCCGCCAAGTATTGGCTAATCTAGTTTCCATTGTATACCAACAGTTTCTCAAAAACCCAAAAACAAGAGTGCCAAATTTTCAGCTTTCCCTGAGAAGTTGGAGCGGGCAACACAATAAATCCAGAAAAGACTGAAATTTGGCGTAAAATTTCTTTCAAGATTTGAAGAGAGGAACCGGAGCAAAATAGTAAAACCAAGGACAAGTAAAGATTAGGTTTCAGCCGTTTAAAACCCTAGTTCTAGCGTTAAGGGTTTTGCAAATTTAAATTATGGTTTTTCGTTGTGATATAAAATTTTTTTTTCATGATTCCATAAGTTAAGAAAATTATAAACAAGTATCACAACTTGATTTTATTTATGTTGTAGACTTATTTATTTGTTTATTTAATAAAATTTATATTTATTATAATACTATAAGGAAAAATTGTACCTATTACTTAATAAATATTTTATTGCATGAAATTTAAGTATTATAAAAATAAAAATTATTTTATAAACAAAATTATGTGGTATTAAAATTTTAAAGATAATAAAATATTATTACAAATTGTAATAAATAATTTTAAAATAAATACTTTAAAATTTTAAATATAGATATAACACAAATATCCTTTAAAATTTTAAGATGATTTAATATAGCAAAATAAATATGGTAATTAGTTTATTTAGGTTTACTTTTTTCGAAATTAAAGGGTAAATTGTATTAAAAGTCTAAAGAGGACAACAAACTACGACATTGAAAAAGCATAGAGCCCCGAGCACCATTGGACAAAATGCCTTAAAAAGTAACTATTTAAGTTATAGAGAGCTAAAAAAAACCAGCGGCGTATAAGGTATAACCAAGAATGCTTACCAAGCCAAATTCAAAGGGGAGCAAGGAATCTTACAGGATAACACTATGGCAACTTGGCAAGACAAAGGAAAATCAGCCAAAGTCAAGCAATTATATGCCAACAGATTGTCATTGTCTTAGATGAGGATCTTTGCATGTCCTTAGCATGAGTTAATTATCTCAAAAGTTGGATTGTATTCTAGAGAATGTTATTATTGCCTCTAGCTTCCCCTTTGAACATCCTCCTATTTCTTTCTATCTAAATTAAGTAGTTAACAAAGCTAAGAGATAAATTGAAAAGTTTAAGCTCATTATAACTATATATTTAATCATTTTTATACACCCATATCTGATTTTTTTACTTGATATTTTATATTTTGATTGTATATTTGGTTTTTGATTTGCTTCAAGTGCATTTATACGTTATAGTTGCCTTCATGGATCAAAAGGAGAAGAATTCAGATAGAAACGCAACATAAAACGAAGATTTAAAGCAAAGAAGAGATACACAACGTTGTCTAAGCCCCTGTATGTCTATCAGCTCGTGTAGAATCATAAATTTTGGAGCTTTTGGGATATACACAGTCCATTACATGGTCATATACACAATCCAGTATATGGTCGTGTATCAGATTGTGTATATCTAAAAAATCTTTAAAATTACTATAAAAAGATGTGAGCAGAGGCAAAATAGGAGAGCAGATTTACAGAGGCGATTTTCGAAGTATAGATTGTTCAAAAAGGGCGATATTGATCCAAAGATGTGGAAAATGCGAAGAAAGCATCAACAGATCCAATAGATTACATCGTCATTCCTCTGTCTTACAAGAACGTTAAAAGAAGGGAGATTTAGAGTTATAAACTCTTTGTTTTTCTTCTTGTTTATATTTGATTTCGTTTTTCTATCATGTGTAACTAAATGCCTTATTAATGTCTAGGTGTGATGAACCTTAGTTTATGCTACACTATGTTTTAACTCTTTTATTTAATGTAATTGTTTTGATTGATCTATTGTGATTCAATTATGTGTTTAATATATGTTCTAATAGATCTGAAATATTAGCACATAATCTGATTTCATAACATAGAGATTGAGAAATCATGTGTATAAATAGATCTACCATAATTGAAAGAAGTTGATTGCAAATCTAGAGATAGGTTAACATAAAAAAAAATCATCTGGATTAGGGTCAAATCTAATAGCAGAGTTCACAAATCAACAAAGTAATATTTGAAACTTTAACCTGAGTAATTCAATGGATAAACCTAAGATTAGTTGTTAGTAGTCTCAAGTGAGTTATTAGAATATGGTAGGAATTTCCACGGTCCAATAATCAATAAAACAATTGCATAATAAAAGGTTAATTTTCTAATCGTTTTAGGGAGATTCATTACCTAGGCACTAATTCTTGATATTGATTGTTTTCTAGGTGATTTCTTTATTCTCTGCTCATTATTGTTTCCTACTTTATTTTACTTGTTGAAGTATTATTTTTAATTAAAAACCAATACTCAATTCGTAGACTAGATAATAGGATAACAGTAATTACTAGTATTCATTGTCTTTGTGAGATTCGACCCTTATTTGCCTGTGCTAGCTATAGCTAAACCGTGCACTTGCGGTTAATTCATATTGGTATAAAAACAACCAATTAGCTCATTTTAATGGTTATACTTGACCTTAGCATCCCAAAGATAGTTTCACGCTAATGAATCTCCAAACTTCCTATGTTACATAGAGACTAGATACTTGGCCAAATATAGGTTGAAATTTGGCATTTTAGAAACAAGTGATCATGTGCTTCAGGTTCCAATCTACAAAGAACACATATTGTGGGAGTTGATTATGCTATTTTGATCATGTCTCTAGTCTGCAACTGTTCCTTAATAGCTAGCCACAATATGAAGCAAATTTTAGGTTAAATCAGGGAAACTATACTAGTTTCCTCTATTGCACTTATTCTTTATTGCTAGTGAATATATCCTAATAGGATTGATTATTATATTTACCTGATCTATGCTTGATCCATATTAATTTATCCTCTTATGACAGATTGGAAGAGTAGTTTGGCATTGAATTAATTGTAGGAAAATTCCGGGATGTACATCACATGTACAAGGTGCGGAAAACAAAAATTTTTGTTGCCGGGACCTTCCCGAAGGCCAGGATCT
>JAOQMQ010000008.1:20055081-20083792 GCA_027563845.1 Erythroxylum subrotundum
AGCTTTCTATCGCCATAAAATGTGTCATTTTTCGACATTGGAGTTGATAGTTATGGGTGATTGAACTTTGCTTATGGTTTAGGTGAAGGAAAACACTTTTCTTATATCTTCATAACCTGATTAACATAACTCTAAATTGCCCTAAACTTGCCTTAATTCCTTCTTTTTACTCTAAATAAGTGAATTACAAAATAAAAATGAAACATAAATGAATTAAGTACTAAAAATAATAAAAACACTCAAATAAACAAGCAAAATGTACTAAATATAAACCTAAAAAAAGAATAATTAAGCGATTATCACAAGTCACATTCTTTTAAAGCATCCTTGTTAATTTGATAGGAGAGCCATGCATCATGGGTATAAAAATCGATATTCCTTTAATATGAATAGAAAACTAGTTACTCTTACTTTATTGTTATCAAAGTAATTCTACAAAGATCAATTTGAGATTTATGAAAGAGAACAAGAGATATTGAGAGAAAAGAAATGAGAGAAAGCATATAGAGATAATTTAAAAACTTTAGGCAAAGCAAAAATAAATGGCAAAATTTTGCTCTTCTTGTTCACCATATGCCACCAATTCTAAGGTTAGAGGCCAAAGTAGTTACTATGAACTTCTTGTTCACCTTTTGCAACCAATTATTAATTAATCTAGTTTCCATTATATAGTAACAATTTCTCAAAACCTAAAAACAAGAGTTACAAATTTTCAACTTCCTTAAACAGTTGAAGGATGACACAATGATACAATCGAAATCACGAATAGGTTGAAAATCAAAATAAAATTTCTTCAAAGTTTAAAGGAAGAACCAAAGCAAAACAATACTTTGACAACCTAAGCAAAACAATACTTTGAAAACCTATAAGAGCTTTAAAACCAAAAAGAAGTTAATGCCAAGTTTTATTCATTTAAAACCCAAGTTCTAGCATTAAAGGTTTTGCAATTTAAGTTATGGTTTTTGGTTGATGTTTAAAATAAATAAACTAAAGTTTGATTATCTTTTTATGTTTTTTCAGATTCTATAATTTATGATTTTTTTTTGGAAAAAATGAAATAAAATAACATTAATAATAAGACACAAATTTTACAATGTTTCAAACTAAAAGCCATACATGATTAAAGCTAAGTAGCCTATCTAATAGTAAAGAAACAAATAACCAAGCTAAAACCATACCATAAAAGCATTAGGGAGAGCATCAAGGAAAACTTAACATATAAGAATTAGCCTGCATCTTCAATTCCAATTAAAGCTAATGTGAGGGCTACAAATAAGCATCTTCTGAAATGAGAACAAATGCATCCTTATGCCATCAATTAGCTTTGCCAAGTAGAAATCTTTTCCTTTCTTAAGATTATTAAAGATCTTATTGTTATGCTTCTTCCAAATGTCGTTGACTAAGTAGCTTAGAGAAGTTTTGAAAATTAGTTTATCTTTGTCACACAAATGTTGCTTCTAACTGCTTCACTTATGATCTCAGTCCATTCCTCGGGAGAATTGGCTAAGTTACAGAGTTAAAGAATTCCTTTCTAGGCAAAGTGAGAAAGTTCACATTTAAAGAATAGGGGGCTTAAGGATTCCTGCTCAAGTTGGCATAGAGAGTGTATGTTGGGAAGGATAAAGATTGAGGAAAGTTTATCAAATATGCTTAAATTTCCTTTGATTGCCAACCATAGATTAAGAGAGGCACATGGATGAGCATGTTTAAGCTAGACTAGGTTGCACCATTTAACTATAGCAGCTAGATTCGTCAACATATTTCTATAAGAGGCATTCAAAAAGACACTTGAAAAAGTACCCCTTTAGGAGATTGTATCCTCCTTATTAAGATCCAACTATATGTTACATAATAGGTTATTTGTGTAAGAGATAGAGAGCTGGTCTCTATATATATTTGATTTACATATCAGTTCCCTTTTTATTTTTTTAATAGAGAAAATGGATTTCAAAGGGGAGATCTCAATTATCCTGTCTTGGGGACCATAAGGACTCCAGCTCTCAAACCAAAATGATAAACTAGAACCATTGCCTAGTTTATATAAGAATTCCATATTAACATCCTCTTTAAATTTAAAAATATTCTTCATAATCTAAGAGAAGTTGTACTTAAAGTTGGATATTCTAAAAATCTCTTCCTTTATGTAATACATGTGCACCCATTTGACTCGCAGAGATTATTTGTCATTAAGCAATTTTCATATCCTTTTGATCATTATAATTTTTTTAGTGATTCTTAGTGGTAGCACACCCAAGCCTCCTTCAGCATTTAGGGTGCATATCTCAAACCATTTAACCTTTGACATTGAGTCCTAAAATAATAAATATAATTTATGAAAATTATAGACAAGTGATTATCACAACTTGATTTTATTTATATTACAAATTTATCTAATCATTTTTATTAATTAAAAATAATAATAAAATTTATATTTGTTATAATATTATAAATAAAAATTATATCACATAATGAATATATTAATTTATAAATTTTAATTGTTACTCAAAGAAAACACAACTATTATGATACTAAAATTTAATTTTAAAAATTTAAAGATAATAAATTATTATTTTGAAAGCTAAAAATAAAGAATTATGTAACTAATATTTCAATATTAATTGTTTAATATAAATTAAAATAATTTCTATTTAAAGGAATAATTTCAATCATATTAAATACGATTTGCTTTGTAAAAAGTTACAATTAAAAATCAAAATTAAAAACTCAACTTAAATAATATATTTTAAAAGTATAACTAAATAGTTATTTAAAAATTACTAATTGTCTTCCATTTTATACATGCTTAGGAATGGTAACAAGCTAAAATCGGGTTTTACTGATCTTTTTTATTTTATGAGCGATAAAAAACTCAATTGAATTTTAACAAATATAAAAAATTTGGAATATTTGCAAATTGAATAAGAATTATCACTCCACATGTGGAGTTAGTAATTATCTAATTGCAACCAATTTAAGTATGTAACATAATAATATAAAAATAGTTGCAAAAATAGTTCGCGCTCCATTTTTAAAAAGTGGATCATATTTTGTCCAAAATAAATGTGACAAGTTTGATCATTGTGAAAAAAAAATTATTTATTAGACATGTAATAGGAAAGAAGAAAAAAATAAATAGGTAACTTGTATATATCATGTGTGCTCTAATACCCTTAATAGCAGTATAGATTAACTAAGATTATTGAAAGGTTTATGTTATATACATGTAACCTTTTCTGAATAAAGATGGTTTTCATTAATGATTAACCTACTATTTCATATAATATGAAAACTACGTAGAAACTTGTGCCCCATGGCAAATGGATCCACAGATAGAGTTCCTTTATCAAGAAAAATTGTTAATAATGCATAAATACAAACAACGTGAACATAAAGAGGTTAAAATTAAAGTGACCATTTCAATTGATTCACATAGTCTCTATCTGTGACTTAAAAAAATTCCAATGTTTCATTCTTTTCCTTACTGAATAGAAGGACTACCATAACAAACATTAGAATAACATAAATAGTAGTCAAACTATAGAAAAGATTGAAAGTATTTAATAAGTGGAAGACATATCACAAAGGGTGTTATAAAGCTTTCATATTCAAAAATAATTTAATATTAAATTGTTAAAAAATCATAAATTTGCAATAATAAAATATTAAAAATATAGCTTAGAATTTATTATGTAATCAAAATGCAACACAATTTAACATTAGATCACTTATGTAGCATAATTAATTTAACATTTAATTAATTCAGAAGGTATAGACTACTAATTTTTGTAGCATCTATAGCTAATTCATGGTTTCTCTACTATCTTTTTACAAGACTATAGGTAAGTGAACCTATCATTTTACACTAGTATAGAGATAAAGATCAATCCCACAAGGATAAGTAAATTCTAAGTCTAATCCTTATATTAGTATTTAGTTAATAATAAAGAGTGTGGTTAATTACCACTATAACTAAATTAAACTAAACAGATCACAATACCACTAGACACAATTAAGCAATAATCAACAAAAAGAAATCAATATGATATAATATCTTCAATAGAATTCTCTTAATATCATCTTATAACTTTAAATTAGTTATTTATAAATTTTGAAGCTCTAAGCAACAAAGTCTGCTAGTATGATGAACTATCACGTTTCGATATACAACCACCTATCTTTTAATTTACTAACAAATATATCTGTATGATTAACATTTAACAATGCACTAAATTATCTGAAACTTCATACAAGATTGCCTTAGTACCAAAAGGGTAATAGAAATCTTAAACCTTTTTACTTTATGAATTTATTTAAACTAAAACCCAAACCCCTAACATGCTTGTACCTCAAATCCAAAACATCAGTGACTATCATGGTATTACCAATACCATTTCAATAGTTGTCAAATTTTCTCACCATCTTGCTTTTCAATATTTGAATCACTTTATTAGAAGAAATGATGCACTCACATAATGCTAACTTAATCTCACACATGTTAGCAAAATAAATGTGAGAATTTGGATACTTCACCCTAAAAAGATATTCAGTAACAATGTTAAACTCAAACAACCTCTCATGAATTTCTATTACAAACTCTCATTGCTCATCTATCAATAAAGAAGTATATTAAGCATCTAATTGTCTTAACCTGATAAACAATTCAATATACTTAATTACATAATCAAGCATTTTAAATGTCAAATTCCACCTTGTCCAATAATTCAGATGTAACTTCCTAGCGTTGGGAGTGTGTAACTATTCTATAATTTCTTTAATTTCTTAACTCAGGTATGGAACTACAATGCACTACAATATCTTAGATTGATTATATCCTTTTTTTTTTAAATAATTTTCAACCCATCATTCTCAATCATATTCAATATATGCTTAAAATAATATATACAAGAGAACCTCATATCCATTAATAAGCTCTTAAACCCACAACTTGCTTTTAACTTTGTCGACCATAACATGGTTTATGCTATGATTATCCAAAGTTATTGTTGACAGGCTCATATCAATATTCTAGTCCATTAAATAATCTACCAATACATTTGTTATCCTTTAACTTGTATGAGACATTGGAATATAAATGAACCTATAGTTTAGAAACAAAATCAAAGATCAATTACGGTAAAATAAAGGGTTGATCACTAAAAAAAGCCCAAACTTTTCTCAAATTTTTAATTGTGGCCCGAATTTTAAAAAGTAACCATAAAATGCCCAAATTTTAATTTTTTTCAATTCTAGTTCGACGTTAGTCTCACCGTTATCTTTGCTGATGTGGCACTGTCATATGTTAAGGGACCCTCATTAATCAAACACCTCAACGTCATTAGGAGAAGTAAGCTACATTATTAAAATGACATCTTTTTTTGTTGATACTAAAATTCTAAAAGAAAATACAATACGTCAAAATCAAAAGAAACTGAACTTGTTTGATGAGAAACCAAAGATATATCTTATTTATCATCCTCTGGTTTCTGTCTCTTCTTAGGCTATCCCTCCAAAAATGACGAGAACACAGTTATCTATGTCATTAAACCTCATAACGATCTTTTTTCATGAAAAGGGAGTCTATGGTCCTCCATGCATGAATTCCTTATCAAAAATATAAGTTGAAAAGCTACACAAACCCAAAGCCTTTTGCAGAGAAGATAGAGTTCACAAGGTACTGGTAGTACCGATATTTTTCATCAATTGAAATATCCCAGCTACAATCCTTCGCCAAGCACTAAATGATCATAACAGAAAATGTTTGTTTGGTGGATACTTTTCTTGAATTTGCTATTTAGATGAAACTTTTTTCCCTATATTTTAAGGAAAATTTAGTATTGGAGTGTGTGACTTTTAATGGAGATTTCAAATTAGCTACAACAAAAACATGGAAAAAAAAGTAGAAAAATGAAGGGAATTGGGAAGGAAAGAGAGCAGAAGAAGCAAATGTGGGGCTCTTAATTTCCCCTATCAAGCATATCATTTTCCCTACATTTCTCGTTACTTTCCTTGTTTCCAAACACAAAACACAACAAGAAGAGAGAGAAAGCAAGCCTAACTCGTCAATTTATTAAGCTGAATCAAAACAAAACAAATTCAAATTAAACCGAAACGCTTAGCTTAAAAAGAAGAAGAAGAAAACTTTTCATTATCTAAGAGAAACACTAGTAACAAGCCTAGCACCAACTCTGTCCAATCTCTTGACCATAACAACAACTTTCAAATTACTCTCATGCTAGAACGCCTCCACCATCCTCGTCCCAACATCCTTCCCCTCTTTTCTCATTATCTATTACAGCCACTACCGTGGCCCCCACCCCACTTATAGTATAACCAAAAGCTCTGGCCTCCGTAAGTGTCTTTTTGACCACTTCCATCCCTAGAATTAATGACGCTCTTTTGGGCTCCACGATCTTATCAGCCAGTAACGCCTTTCCTAACCCCAATAAATCCCCTTCTAGTATGGACGCCACAATGGCCTAGCTTGACTGCAATTTCACACATGGTGTGACATCCCTACTTCTGTTGGCAACGTCACCCTCATTTTCTTGGTGGGTGCCTCAAGTTAGGGCTAACCAGCATAAAGATCAAATCCTTTTCTATTCTAAGAGTATCACGAAGAAATGATGTAGTTTTAATAATGTAATTCACTTCTCCTAATGACACTGAGGTGTCTAATTATTGAGGGTCTCTCGACACATGACAGTGCCACGTAAGCAAAGATAATAGGGAGACTAACATCAGGCTAGAATTGAAAAAATTGAAAGTTTGGACATTTTATTACTACTTTTTAAAGTTCAGGCTATAATTGAAAAATTGAAAAAAATTTGGACTTTTTTTTAGTAATTAACCCTAAAATAAAAAATAAATGAAATAAAATAAAAATATTTATCTTAGAATGCTACTATACAAAATCCAATTATTATCAATGTAATGTCACAATCATATAACCTTTCTTTTTATTTTGAGTTGTCCATGTATCTAATGTGAACATAACTTACCTGCCCTTAGATGATTACATTTTCAAATGTTAAACTTTTATATGGATCATAATCTTGAATATATACTTCTTAATGGCATTCTAATTATCTTAAAAATTGACTAAAGTGATGTAATAAACATTTTTAAGTTTATATGATACATAACTAAAAATGGATATTCATACCTTATTGTTACCTTCACAAGCAAATGTTTGAATTTTTTAAAAAATCATGGACAATAATAATAATTTCATTTTTATCTTTCAATAGAGTAGGTGTAAAAAATCTCTTTTTTGTTACACACATCAATATGCTTTTTCAAATGCGAGATTTCACATCTAGAACTTTTAGCAAACAATTTATGGTAATACTTACACTTCATCTTATCAATTTGTTCGCCTGTTTTAGTCTTTATGAAATGATTCCAAACTCCATTTCCTATCTTTGAAGAGTTGCCATTACTTTGTCTAATTTTTTTCACCTATTATAATCATTCATTAGATTGAAAAATTCTATTGTATTGGATTGTTAAAGGATTAGCTTCTTCAATCTCAAATAATTATACCCAATAAACACACTAATTAAAGATGGTTGTTGCTCTTATGTATCATTCTACTGTAAGGGTAGAATCACAACATTTTCAAAGTGTGCTAGTCTTGAAAGCAGAAGAAGATAAGAGGACATGAATGTGAGATATGATATATGCAGATTGCCTTTTTAAGAATAAGTTATATTTATGGAGATTCGAATCATTCAATATGCAAATAAAATTTGCACTATCTTCTCTGCAAAGAAATTCATGTAACAGTGAACAGGACATCATAATCGATTGCCCACCTGGTGACTTATCCTTTGATGATTGAAAAGCATCAGTATATCTAGATGTATGACCATTGAGCTTTGTTTCCAATCGCATAAATAAATTTATCATCACTTAATCAAGCCAACATATAATCAAGCCAACATAAGGTTGGTCAAAGTTACCATAATCTCATTGTACACTGGAATGCAACAACCAAGTTTAGGAACAAAGGGATATTTTCATCTAATAAGAAAGTAGTAAAGGATAAGGAAGACCACATTTTCTTGTTAAAAAATGGTTACTATTTTACTTTGTTGTTGTTAACCAAATTAAAGTCTCAATAACATTACCACTTTTTAACTAAATATTCTTTCCTTGAAAGTTAATTTCAATATCCAGTGTTTATATATATATATATATATATAAACCTATTAGCAGGATTCTGATTATAGACACATGCATGCTTATTGGTTTGCATTACCTATTGAATCAACCAGTTTACTGAACTTTTACTCGCTCTTTGCTTCGTTTTGCATTCTAAATTCTAAATCATAAAAGTTGGCTCAAGTTACTTGGTATTTTATTTCCAAGAACATCTCAACATAATGAGACTCCTTTTCTATTATACTTGGAAGAAACGCAATCATAATATTAATCTTAAAGCTCACATGAATACAAACTAACATTTCCCATATGATAACGAAAAAGAAATCTCCCCTTTCTCTACAAAATCACTACCTATAATTCTGCAAAAAAGTCATCACGGCTGGTACTGGTATGTCCATTTTCCCTCTTGGTTCCTGTAAAGATCAGTGGATGAACCAAATTAGGTGCAAAAGTTGTGTTATGAATCAAATGATTCCATAAAAGTGAATGAAAAGCAAAGGATTATGTCTTAAGCAACTGAAACCACATCTTAACTTGCACCAAATTTTGCTCTCGAACCAAAATAAGAAAGTCATTTCTGAAAATCATTGGGCCTCCTAAACTTCTAAGGGCAGAACAACTTGGAAATCAGAGTGGAACTCACTTCATCATGATGGTGGTGACATCCATCTAACATTGTTATTCTAACATCAGTAAAGCAAGCACTTATTTCTATCAATGATATCATTTATACACTTTGATAGGCACACAATTCTATGAATAACAGTAGAGTGAATCTACAGCCTTTAACCATCCAAAATATTTACAGCATCGAAAGATGAATGATATCTAAGAAAATCTACATCCACCCAAGGGGATTTAATGTAGAAAGCTGTGATGGCACACAATTTATTCAACCTCACACCTTATAGGACAGAGTTGGAGTTTCTTGTCAAATCAGAAGAAAACAGAGTAAGTTGCACGATACATAACGTATATCTAATGAACTTCTTTTTCATCAAAAACTAATAAAAGGTCCCTAATGATGAAGTTGTAAAGTAGTAAATCTCATGGATTGAAAAGTTTCATGTGTAAACCTTTCATGAAAGAAGATTGTTATCCACTTTAATGTAAATTGCTTGAAACCCATGTACCTTTTCCTGTCCTTTTAGGATTGGCATCCACATCCATGTCATCACTATCATCACTATCTGCAGCACCAGTTTGATCCTTTTGAGTGCTTTCAGAACTTTGCAGTAAATCATCTAAATCCCAAAGCTGAAGGACAGAAACACAGGAATTAACTTTGGGCACCAAAATATATTTAAATTGCATAACATGCCAAACACAGTTTTCTTCAGCGTGCAAGTCATTGTAAAGTGTGTTTCAGTTTCTTCTCATATACATATTTATATCGTACTATTCAGGCAGTAACCAAAGGAGATCTATGTACCTTCAACATTTGGTCATGTGATATACTGCCAAGGAATTTTCTGTCATGAGAAAAAGCTAGAGCAAAACAAATTATAAAAGAGCATGTCAGCAATTAAGAAACTTAAATGTAGCTAAAGAGACAAAAGAATGTGAAAGGAGTTGGTCATGAAACCAAGCAAATAGGTTTTTGGCTGTCGGTTAGTCATGAATATTCCTCAGACCATTAATCAGATGACCAATAATTTAACCTAGATAGTGCTAAAACTATCCATATTTTTTCATTAATGCAAGTTTCTAACCGAATTGTCAAATCTAATTTGTTATCAAGGCACAATCCAGGAATTAACACAAGTGAAGTGTGAGAAACAATTGATCCAACCTACTTTGCTTTCTTGAAAGATTTTGTACTGTCTGTCCACTACTCCTGGACCCAGTACAATGCACATGCACAACCAACTGATGTAATATATCAATCATGCAAAGAACAATCACAAATACCAGATAATTCCAAGACAAAAGAGTTGATGCAATGTTCTTCAATGAGAAAGGTAAAATAGTCGTAAAAAGATAAATTCATATACCAAGGTGCTCAATTGGATACTCTGAATGCTCAGCAAGTGGTTGGATGATTCTGTTTGGTAGTATGCCAACAAGACTGACATATTCAGGAAACATTAAAATGAAATATCAGCTAACTAAAATAATAAAGGAAGCTTTACCAAAAGCCAAGGGTAAAAGATTCCTTCCCTTCAAGCATAAAATGAAAACCTTACACAATCTCACCTGATAAGTCCATTCTCAGATCCAGTGATAACCCTGTCCTCATCAAGCTAGAAAATGAAGTGCAAGAAGTTAAAGAAGAATAAAACTCTTTGATACTTAACAAACAAACCATTGCTACAACAAATTCTTAATAACTCACCTTCAATAAAGAATCAATAGAGTTTGGGGAGAGACCAACAAAGCGATCACTGAAAATGAAACAAAAATTTAGCACAAATAAACATAGGGACACAAAGCTCCCATTTGGCTTTGTCCTTGCAAGGTTAGGAGTCACATGCATGCGTGATCAGAAAGTTTCAACCAATATTCCAAATCACTGAAACAAACAACCACTCATATATTCTACTTCTTCAACAATACCTGCAATCCTTGAAGAAACCCCATGAATACAATATCAGTGTTCCATTTTGTGATCCACAAACAACTTTCCGTCCATTCTGACCACAATAATTCATAAATTAGAATAAAGTAAAAAGCAACATCAAGCTTACAAAAATTATGTTTGGAGTTTTCCTCTCTTTATAAAATGATTTCATGAGATACTAAAGTTTAACCTTTCAACCTGGAAAAACTAAACTCATTGATGACTGGAAAACAGGAAATGGAAAAAACAATGCCATACAACAACACTATTTAAGGATATGTTTTGGTATAACTGCTAAATCCAGAAATGCATCAACAGCCTTGTAAATGATACCTTCATAATAACAATGGACAGTAATTCTTCCTCAGAGAATTCAGACCGAGTTTGGACCTACCACACAAACAGAAAATTAATAAAGCTGCAATTTTAGAGAATCCAAAGCTTCAGCATGCAACCTTACTTTATTACTCCGAAGATTGCAAACTGAGAGAGTACCATCCCCACTAAACAATGTGAAAATGAGAGAATATCTTAGAGTTTCATCCAGAAGTATAACAGGGAAGAAAAAGCAAAAACTTTAATCGCAGGATGCATAAAAATTTTTATGCAAGTGAAGGAGAATATATGAAAGTGAAATTAGGAAAACAAGAAATCAAATCCACATCAGTTACACCAAAAGTATACTCAGACTTGTACATTGCATATAAAAAGAAAATGAAAATTTTGGCCATGGGCAGCAAACTCTAAAGTAATGCCTCAATACTCTCAACTTCTTTAGATAGAAGAACCAAAAAGACAAAAACAATGAAAAAAAATTGCATAGTATTTGAATAAAACCTTGTAGCCAGTAGTTTGGAGGAGTCAGAAGCAAAAGTAATATCTGAAACATAATCTTCATGGGCACTAAAGGAATTACAACAAGATCGTTGCCTGGTATCCCATACCTGTAAATTATAAATGCATATGATAACTGCAAATGTAAGGGATAGGGGGACCTTGTGGGATGTAAGACTGTATAGTGAAAAATCTACAGAAAAGAAAATGGAAATGGAAAAAGAAGACCTTTATGCAGCCTTGATCATCCCCGGTGGCTATAGTTGTGCCAGTGAGATTGATCAAACTAAATATAGCATCCCTGTAAAATAAAATGATGAAATTAAAACAAAAATGCATGACAATTTGATTAGACCACAGAGGTAAAGCATGACATGCAGTAATATAAAAAGTTTTACTCGTGAGCATTTTCAAGACGGGCAATAGGTGATCCTGTTTCAACATCAGTTGCTAGTATTGAGTGATCACTGGAACCCGTCACCATTGCTGGAAAGATGATAAAAATGCTCATCAAGTGTATAAATTAGAGACAAGAAAGGGTATGAAACTAAAAAGAAACAGATGAAAACACTTTAGAATATAGTAAAACAACAGATGAAGAAAGGAGAAAGATATTATTTTAGGATGAGTTTGGTAAAAACAATAAAATTGATAAATTATAGCTGGGAGTTTATAACTGATTACTAATAGCTGGCAACCGAGAATTGTTAATACAACTATTTGATAAGATATAGTTCTGACCACTAAACTGTAAAATGACAAATAAAGGCATCGTTAGGAGTACAACATATTTTATTATTTATTATGCCGAAGCATATTGTGTTATTATTACTACTCATTATGCTTATCATAAGTACTGTAAGCATACATATTATGTATAAAAACTCAGTAATACTTTAAACAATACATTCATAAACATAAAATTGAAGTTGAAATATTATACATAAAAAAATGATTAACTTGATTACTAATATCAACCTAAAGATATGTCAAAGAATCAGCATGCTATGCTCTCCTTCAGTGCTTGAGAGCTCCAAAAAATTGTAAATAAGTGAGAGGGAAATGAGATTAAGTTAATATTAATCAGAGTTAAGAAAGTGAAATCTTAAGAAACGCTCAACTTTTTTTTTTTTTATTTCAGTGAGGAAAAAATCAAAGTGGACAGAACATCTTATCCACCCCAACCATGAAGCATTTTCCCATTCAAACAGAGTGTTTAGTTGATGTAGCGAATAGGATTATATCCCTCAGCTGCTCTCCATTCACTCTACCAAATAATTTATCAGTTAGAAAAGTAAAGCAATAGGAAACAGAAAGAGGAGGGAGAAGTTTGATTGCTACTAGTAAATAAACCTACTACTACTCCTCCTACTACCACCGATGATAATAATAATAATAACAATACATAAGAAAGAGGATGATGCAGAAAGAATTACCTCGACCGCCATCAACGAATCTAACAGCTCTACAAGAGTCCGTATGAGCACTTATGTCAAGCAACCTAATCGTTTGGTGAAAAGAAAAGAATAGTTTCAAGTTTGGTGATTAAGTGAATATTTGGGATAAACACATTGTCAACCCTCCTACTTGACCTTGATTCTTATTTCAATACTTCAACCTAATTTTTGTTAATTGAGTCTTACATATAATAACATTCTAATCTGGCCCTCATTACAATACTATTGGAATTTTGTTTAGCATAGATAACATTGTGCATAAAATTGATAATTAACAAAACATTTATCAATAATGCATAAGTTAGTTAAACTGTTGCACAAGTCTTAATACGGGCTGCAGTTTACTGTCAAGATTTCGCTAATGTGAACTTTAACTCTTACAAAGTAATGAGATAATTTGAACTTCCTGATAAACACCTTGTCTTTAGCCAAAATTTCAGATGGCAAACGGGTGTCAATGACAAAAATTAAAAGCAGAAGGACTAAAATAAGAAATGGGATAATAACTTTACCTCTGGGGTGACGAAGATGAATCGGAAGAGTAACGGTATCTGAAAATAAATAAAAATATGAATGAAGTGATGAGAAAGGAGAGAAGAAAACAAAAACAACAAGAATGGAAGGGAAAGAAACAGAAACGTAACAATTGAAGGTGACCAGTGATAAGAGCAGCAGACACAAGGTGCTGTGATGGATGGAAATCCATTCCAAATGGCACTTTCCCCAAATCTATTTCCATTGATGATAGGGACGAGATTACACAGTTCACAGAAACCCAATGAAGACTGGTTCCTGTTGATACAAATGAACCGAAGAACAAGAAATAAGAAAATCACTCACGCTTTGAATGAAATCTCACATTCTACGATCCTCATTCCTTATTTTTTTCTTCCAATAGGAATAGTTTCAATCAGTCCAACTACAACACTCTTAACTCAAATACAACAATTTAAATTGATAACATAGCACCCCTTCCAGAATTTACCCGCAGATTCACGACAGTTTCTCAAAACTCTAAACTTTCAACGAAAAATCAGGTGGGACAAAAACCCAGAAGAAGAAAACATAAAATTCCAGCTTCTCTCCCGCACTAAACCAAACAGCTGGCGGCTCAATAAAGTCGCCGGAATCAAACAAAGACTAGAACTTTACGCTAGTAGGCAAGTGGGTCTGAAAACAGAACTGGAATTTGAGGAGAAGAACAGAAAAACTTTAAACCCGCTACTTTGTTGAAACAGCCGAGAGTGGACTTCCTTAGCTTTAAGACGAAAACAGGTGCAAGGGCCGTGAGATGATTTCAGCGGCTTACAAGTTAAAAGTAAAACCCTGGCGTTGGCGTTTTTAAGGGTTTTGCGATTTTATTGCTCATTTTTTTTCTCTTTGCTTTTTTATTTTATATTATAAACAAGATGGCTATTTTTTGTTTTTCTGGCCCAGAGGCCTTTTCTCAACCGAAACGACAGAACTGAAGGGCAAAAAGGGGGTAGTTATATGTCGTTTTTGGTTTAACCCATCATTTTTAAAAGTTAATTTCAACCCTACAAACTATAATACCATTGCTTTTCTTTATAATTATAGTTTGCAATGGAAGTGGAAGATTGTGCAAATGACAATTGGCATATCCTTGGATGCCAAAGTACTTGTCCATGTGACCCACTACGATTGGGTTTGGGTACTATGTGTAATTTTGTGCAGTAGAACATGTGGACAACGTAGCTGTGGATTTGTGCATGTAGACAGAACACAACCAACATGTCATGTTGTCTTGTCTTTTTCTATAAACATGGGGTTTTTCTGATCATAAACCTTCACAATTTTACTCTTCTCTGTTAAATTATCAATCTTGATGGCTATACTTCCCAGAAGCCAAGGAAGACTTGGTTCAATTTTTGCTTTAATTACTATGTTAATTGAAGGTATTCGCATAAAAGCCTTAGATTTACATTATAATATTGGTAGTCAATAATGTTTCAACCTGCTAAACTCGGCTTACACATTTGGAGGTAAGAGAATTATTAATTAAGGTAGGCCGAGATAAAAGATCACAACTTTGATACGAAAATTTAGGTGGAGCCCGTTCACAGGGCAGCATATTCACGCCACTGGCTATGACACAAACGATTAGCGAAGAGACTTTGTGATTGGGCCGAGCGGACTTTTGGTGAAGAGAAACAACAGCAGAACAAGGCAAAGAGCGATTCAAGATGGTTTTCTCTCATGACAATCTCAAAGGAGTGGTTTTGGCTTTGTTGTCAAGTGGTTTTATAGGGGCAAGCTTCATTATCAAGAAGAAAGGCCTTAGAAGAGCTGCTGCTGCTACTGGTGTTAGTGCTGGTGATTATTTTCTTTTTCAGCTTTTCATTCATATTTTGGTTGCTTTTGGGTTTAGTTTGGTTTCTCTGAAATGATTTTGTTTCTGATCCTGGAATTGTGTAGGCGTTGGTGGGTTCTCATATCTCTTGGAGCCTCTATGGTGGTTGGGCATGATCACAAGTAAGTTTCCCCAATTCCTATCTTTTTTTTGGCAAATTTCGTAAAATGGTTCGTGATTCTTCTTCAATTATTCGAATTGTTGTTATGTGGTCTATAATAAGCTTTGTTATTCTAATTGTTACTTAACCTTCGTCTGATATGGACCTTAAACTTTTAGAGCTCGTATCTTCATTGTATTGTGATGTGTTGGAACTTAATTTCCCATTTACTTATACGCGCAATACTGATTGCTTGTAGAATATGTGTTGTTATGTGGTCTATAATATAGTGGTTGTTGGAGAAGTTGCAAACTTCATAGCATATGCCTTTGCCCCGGCAGTACTTGTCACCCCACTTGGTGCCTTGAGTATTATTGTCAGGTATATCTCTTCATATTTCTTTTGTAGCACATTTCCAACCTCATCGGAATTATTGAACATCCATTCTCCTTTGTATGGTCTGTAGTGCCGCGTTGGCTCAATGTCTCTTGAATGAGAAATTACACAAACTAGGGATCTTAGGCTGCGTCATGTGCATTACTGGCTCCATAATAATTGTCATCCATGCGCCACAGGAGCGTCCTATCAATTCTGTACAGGAAATATGGAGCATGGCAACTCGACCAGGTTGAGTTTTATCCACCTCCCATCTATATGTTCTCTGTTTCTCTTTTATTTTGTAAGTTTGCTTTGTCAACAAACCATTTTTCTATCTGTTACAGCTTTTCTGCTTTACGTGGCCTCGGTGATTGTGTTAGTTTTCATCCTTGTCTTCCATTTCTCCCCAAGATGTGGAAGTTCAAATGTGTTGATTTTCACCGGCATCTGTTCATTGATGGGTTCCCTTTCGGTAAGTTATTCAAGTACAGAAGTCATCCTCATCTTTTAGGATGAAAATACATCTTGCTTTAGTTTTACCAGCTCAGATTATATGCAACCTGACCTTGAGTTTGATATCTCAGCAAAGAAGATGAACGAAAGAATGTAAGAAAAGGGGCACTGCACTCTGTGTTGGAATCAAGTTTCCCATTTTTTTTTCTTTTGTCCATCCTGTTTAATAAAAGAAGTAGAGGAGTTTTAAACATAAAGTTATTGCTTGAAACTTGTTGATTTACTGAAGTTTTGGGTTGATCGAATGGGTTCTTTCTATTGATTCAGTAGAGATGTCAGACTACTGGTTTTCTTTGGTTAGAGTAAAGTGGATAGAATTATCAGAGATGCATTGTTGCCAAACATCTTATGGGTGTTCAAGTACTGCAGCTTCCAGTTTTGATTTTGACTGGATTATCTCTGCTTCTAAACCACCTCTGTATCATTTAGAGATAAGGCTACGTACTATTGAACTGTCCCAAATCTTGTGTATCAGCAAGACTTTCACTGGATTGTTGTTGTTATATTTCTGCTTTTGTAGTGGAAAGGAAATTAGTTTTTTCTTTTTCACCAAATCCTACTGTTTTGGTTACATGTTGAATAACTCTGATATTTGCAGGTGATGAGTGTAAAAGCTCTTGGGACTGCACTGAAATTGACATTTGAGGGGAACAATCAATTACTTTACCCAGAGACGTGGTTTTTCATGATTGTTGTTGTTTCATGTGTCATCATGCAAATGAATTATCTCAACAAGGTTAGTTGGTGCCTACTGCTTGTTTGTTTTGATGATCACTGAATGTGACTAGTGAGGTTTCTAGATTCCAAAAGGACAGAAAAGTCGGTGAATTAAGAAAAGGGCACTGCAAACAGAACTGTCTTATGCAAGTCAATATTTACTTTTCTTGTCCATTCTTTGCAAGGATTCTATGTTTGACGATATCATAACTACACCGTCTGTGTTCACTATCAAAATGTTAAGAAGAATATCTTTTCAACATCACGCCTAGCTGAAAATACTAGTATCTTTTAGTTTTTAGTAAGGAATGCTGTTGACAAAGCTTAATGGAAGAGAGTTGCTTGAGGACACAAACTTGAAGCTCAATAATTGTGAATATTTTTCTTTTAACTTAACTAGATCTAATGCCAGTTGAAAGCTATACTAGTGAAAACTCTTTTTTTTTTTTTTTAAATCTTTGCAGTGCATATATAAGATTTTAAGGTTGGTTAATATGTAGCTTGAGTATGATTAATTCCCGTTATAATTTCATTGTTTGACATCTTCTATTTCGGATAAAACATGTAAATCCAATGTTTCAGGCACTTGATACGTTCAACACTGCAGTTGTATCCCCCATATACTATGTTATGTTCACGTCATTAACAATCCTTGCCAGTGTTGTCATGTTCAAGGTAACGTTACAGCTCTTATAGTGAGATGCACAATTATGTGTTCATTTTGTCCTGGTAGACAAGAAATTTGCTGGATGAGGAATAGCTCTTTAAGTTCACCAATATGCAATCGAACGATGGGTTTACAAGCTAAGCAAACACATTTTTAATGCCTCTAACATGTCAAGTGATTCAGAATTTGGCTTGTACTGCTGAGCTCATTTTCTTGAAGTTTGTTTTTATACATCTTAAGTGGATCTAAGTGTTGGTTAAAAATGTCATTGCAGGATTGGGATGACCAAAATATTGGAAACATTGTATCTGAAATATGTGGATTTATTGTTGTTCTCTCTGGGACTATTCTACTGCACTCCACCAAAGACTTTGAAAGAAGTTCATCTTTTAGAGGTGTGTGTGTGCTCTTCATGTTGTCTTCACGTATTTTACACACAGTGGAATAAATAATGGAAAGATCAATTTGTTTTGGAACCTTTTTAAGTAACTGCAACTCACCTTTGCACCTTATATTCAGGTGGCTACGCACCCTTATCTCCAACGCTATCGACAAGACTCTAGTGGAGATTGGGAATATATGAAGCACGCCTATGAAGCTGGACAACCTTCTGAGGAAGTTTGCTACCAGAAACAAGAAATGCACTAGATGAGAAACCTTTGTTCAATCATTTTCCCCTCCAGGGAAAATCCAAGGTCTGAATCATGGGACTTCCACCTGATCTTTTTGTTGGCAAACAGAAAATCTGTACGGCATAGATGTTACTTGATGCTTGTGGTGCCTACCTGTATTGTGTACAAGATTTTGGTGGTGTAAAGGGTGTTTTTGGGCGTTTCCAAAAGGCAGATTAGAGGGAATGAGGATGTTGGATAATTAAGAGGAGACCCTGAGTGCTCTGGAATTCATGTGCTGCAGCTTCAGCTTCTGCAGTTTGAGAGACTGTCAATTTCATTTGTATATGTGTATATAGTTTCTTCTTTGCCCTTCTTTAATTCTTCATCTTCTTAATTATTTTATATATAAGTCATTTACTAACAGTCTAATATAATTATGTAAATTAACTTTAATTGTTGCATCATTACTTCCAAAAAGAAAGAGCTAGACAATCTAAAGCTTAAATGAAATTGGTATACAGACTTTTTTTATTCCATGTTTCTTGAATATGAGCATGTTCTTATAGTTTTTCCTTTTATTAGAAAATGAATGTATTCAGTACACATGACTCTCTATTTTGTGGGAGTTTGAAGAGGGTTGTAATGTATGCTACACTTCTTTTTGTTGGGGTTTGAGAAAGGTTAAAATGTATGCGACATTCCTTTTGTATATTTATAAAAAAGGTTGTTTTCGTGATTTAAATTTGAGAATATAAGCAAAGGAGTTGCTTATTCAAGCTCATTCTTGATATTTATCAAAATCAATAATTTTTGTTAAAACAGATAAAATAATAGTTAAATATATTATATAAATCTTATTATGTGGAGGAGAAATAAAAATTTAAGTTATATTTTATTAATAAAAATAAAATACAAATTAACATGCATTTGTAAATAAGAATAGAATTATTTTTACTTTATTTAATTAATATCATGTTTTTCCTTACATAGAGCGAGGATGAAAATTAAAACCAAAATTTAATAATTGCCAATTTTTTCTTCACAGAACAAACCTCACCTTGTGCACAAGAAGGAATCAAGGTTAACAGAAATGGAAGCAAAAATTGCAGCTTTCTTTGGGTCAATCACCAACTTCTTCACCGGAGCTGACCAGATCCCCTGGTGCGATCGTGACATCGTTGCTGTGAGTTCTTTTTTGCTCATTGGGTTTTGGGTTTTCTTTGTCTTGATGTCAATCTCGTGTTTTTATATCTCTTCGCCGCATTCTGTTGTCAAGTTTCTCACTTTAGGGACAAAACTGTACTTGGGTTCTGCAGATCGAAACCCATTCTAGAGGTTGCGGGAAGAGGATTGTTTGGGTTGAGAACTTGGGTAATCATTTTATAAGAAATGTGAAACTGGATGTTGGGTAGTAATTAAACTACAGCCGCTGTGTGATTGACGAGAAGATTCTTTCGGGGTTTTGATGTTTGTTGTAATAATTAATTATGTCAAAGTTTCCTTTAGATTGTTTTTAGGTTTTGTTAACCGTTTCTGGGTTTTGAATTAGATGATCATGGTTATAGTATGTTGAGAGAAATACATCTGTCGCGGAATTAGATGATCATGGTTAGAGTATGTTGAGAGAAATACATCTGTCGCGGGATGTTAAGAAACGGATAGGGGTTGATTATATCTTCTTCACGATATTCAATGCTTTGTTTACATTTTGTATGTTCTTGTTGGTGATCTAGTTATGGTTTCAGCATCCTGCTTTTGTGCTTGTGCAAAGAGAATTATTGTGGGATTCAAAGAGCACAAAGTGCTTCTATTTGTTGTGAATTCTTTATCCTTACTAATTCCCAATCTTATGTGATCAATGATGAACTGATGGGCTGGTGTTTTTTCATCGATGACATTTCTCCTGCTTCAAAATATATGAAACGCTACCCTTTATATATGAATAAGAGCAAGAGTGGATATGAGAAATATGAAGAAAAATGTTCATATTACTTAAATTTATTATGAAACTTTTACCATTAAAATATATTGATTACAAGAATTAAGATTTATTTTAGAGGATTGTGTTATCAGATTGCTATTGGATTTTTCTTTCTTCCTCATTTTTTATCACGGAATTAGGTTCTGAGATCCTTACCGAAAACCTAAAGATTGTCTTTTATTCCTTTTCTTTCCATTTCTTTCTTCACTTCCTTTCTTCTTTTTTTCTTGAGTTCTAAGAGCTCTTTTTGGCCAATGTGTTTTAGAAGTAACTGCTCTTTGGATATTAATGGTCGTTTCTAATTGCTGCTTAGTTATTGCGCAGCAAGTGATTATCTCATGCTGGTCTCATGATGCATAGTCACTTTGTTTTGATACACACGATTTGCATTAAAGCCATAAAAAATGTATGTTCAGGGCTGTGAGAGGGAGGTTATTGAAGCTGAAAATGGTTCCTCTGAAGAGCTTAAGAGTGAGTGTATCATGCGACTGTCATGGTCTCTTGTCCATTCTAGACAACCAGAAGATGTACAGCGAGGCATAGCTATGCTTGAATGTAAGGAAAAAGATGCAAAACTTTTCTTTCTCCATATTTCTTTCTCTAGGTCTTCTTTTGGTTGTTTAATATGGATGGTGTCTTATGTAATTGAACATTACATGTTTTAATGTTTTGTGGTTTACTGCTAGATGGTGCTCTATCTTATGGTTCTGTTTACAGGTTGTTGTCATTGCACCTGACCTAAATGCTTTTAACTTTTTTTAATAATTGTAGCTTCATTGGGCAATGTTACCAGCCCATTAAAATTGCGGGAGAAGCTTTATCTTCTAGCTGTTGGCTATTATAGAAGTGGGGACTATTCCAGGAGCAGGGAGGTAGTTGAAGAATGCTTGAAGGTATAGTGTTCGGCATCTTTTAGGCTCCAGCTTCGAGAAGCATTTTTGGTACTCATTTCTTTTTCTGTTTTATAACCATCTGCTATTGAGTTTGGCAAAAATACACACTAATTTCATGTTACGTATGCGCTCTTTCATTGTTTTGGACATTCCTTGTGTTCAATGCATTTTGTAGAAGATGATGTTGAAGTATATTATTCCATCTCTTTCCTTGAAGAACTTGATGATTACTTGTAAGGGGTTTAGACATTATGTCATTTCTTTTTTACTATGTCTGATCATATCATTGTGATGCCACGCTCTTTGTAGATTGAACCTGAATGGAGACAGGCACAGTCCCTTAAGAAAGCAATTGAAGACCAGATTAAAAAAGGTATGAATGGATAATAGGGAAGATTTCCGCAACAGATAATAGGTCCTCATATTGTTAATCTGAACCAAATTTTGTAGGGTTACTAAGTTGACCACCAATTTTATCTTCTATATAGATGGTGTAATTGGCATAGGAATCGCTGCTACTGCTGTTGGATTGGTTGCTGGTGGGATTGCTGCAGCTTTGGCACGCAGGAATTGATTCAACTTGTAGCTTTTACCAATATCTACAAGAAATCTAGTGCAAGACATACTTAACACTGAAACTTGTAAAAAAAAAAAGCGATGCTGCAACACATGTTTGTTGAATTATATCTCTTGTCATCAATGAGTCTCATCATATTGAACTATATCCCTTTTTATTGTGGAAACTGAACTAGGACAATCACAAGAACTGTGTCAGAGATTGAAATGCACCTATTTATCTGTCAGGACATAAATTCATACTCGGAGAGTTGGAAAAACATTTATGCATAGTTTAACAATAAAGTGTAAGGAATTTAGGTAATAATCTCCAACACAAGTCCTTAAACCAGTGTTGGACTTGCGAATGTTCAGAAGCAAGAACTTAGCCAATTCTGACAGCTTCCAGTTTCACGTTCCCTAATAAGGTAAGAAGGAATTTCTTATAGTCTCCTGTTGTGTCCTTAGCTACTGCAAGATCAAGAGGTACGCTGTTTCTCTTCAGGTAAAGGGCCCTGATATCATCCAAGTCCTTCTCTGCACGTGTGATGATCACACGACTTAGTCCATCTTCATCAGTACCATCTCTATTGATAGCATTGCGTAACACCTACTTCCATATAAAGAAAAAAAAAAGATTAAATTCTGAACGGAACTTGATGTTATGGTTTAGAAGAATACTGAACCTTTGCATAGTATCTTTTTGGATCTCTAATGCACCGGATCACAGTGCGCAAGGCCGCTGAATATTCATCTCCCGCTGCTTCACCTAAGAGACCCTGGAAAACTAAATTTTTTCAGCACATTAAATCATTTCTTGGCCTTTTCTCTGATATAGTGTAGTAGACAGCTAAACCAAAAGGTTTTTAGTTCTTCTTGAGCAGAATCAAAATTCATACCTTGGCAATGGATCTGCCGTACATGTCCTTGTAATAGTTGAAAGTTGCATTAAGCTGTGCTTTGCTCCTTGTAGTCAATATTCTAAGCAACTCTTCATGATTGTAAGATTTTCCATATATATCGTCCCGAAGGATACTAACTTCTGTATGTGCCAAATTTTCATAAACTTCTGGCCCATCATATCTATATGCACTGACAGCAGCAACCAGTAACTGCGTAGAGTAAACTGATGGATCAAATTCCTTCATCTTACAAAATGCAATTACAGCTCAATTAAGTCAAAATAATATAAAGATACTTTTCTGATGGGACCATTGGTGTTAGAAGCCACATCTTCTTCGAGGGAATGCCTGTAAAGAAACCTGTAGGCACGCTTTACTGCCAAGAGATCTTCTGGGGATCTAACACAAGCAATCTCGACAATCACTTTGTAATCAGGTATTGCCTTCTTCAAAGCTTTATTAGCTAAGACAGCATCTCTTTCTGCAGGTTCCAAGGTCCAGTGACAAATTGCTTTCTGTTGAGAAAGTTACAGCATCTTAGCTTATGTATGCACTCGGAGAAAAGGAGAAGGTAGTAGATTCTTGAACTTAAACCTCAAAATCTCCTGAAAGCTCAGAGTTGAGTTGTTGGATGAGATCTTCCTGGTATATCTCCTCATAAGCCAGCCTGATAAGCTTCCTTTGAAAAGAATTTCGATGACCGAGTATTGATATTATGGTCTCCTCATCTGTTCCCCACCCTGTGACATTATTACAAGGAGAAATTGGTTAAGATTGTATATCAACGAAAGGAAAGAATATATAGATCCAAACATTGATCGATGAACTAATTATAAACAAGTATAAGCATGTTATCGTTCCCCTTATAGCATGCAATCATAAAGATAAATTCTGTTGAAACATTGTCATAGAGTTGCATGATCCAACACTGTAAATATAGACTCCAGGTCGAGCAAGATGAAAAAGAAGACAGACCTAGGCAAGCCTTCTTGATAGCTTCGGCATCTTCAACTGGAGAAAATTCCTTGGGGGCAATAAGGGTAGCCATTTTTGTACTCTTAATTCTTACCTTTCTTCAATTAGCCTATTAGACACAGTTCTTGGATACTATAATTTTACTTCTCCGTAATTTATACAAGAAACTTGTTCATCAGTTTCGATAATTAAGAGTGATTAATTGTCTTAACTGAAGCTTGCTGCAACGTTCTTGCTTGTAAACGCCAATTCTCAAGACTGCTGTAATTATACAGATAACATAATAAGCCAAGATCATATCATACGAGGAGTGCCTTATCATATGTGGACCAAAATATCTGGATATTGGGCTGATGGCCAGCGGAAAAAAAAAAGTTCATGACGTCTGAACAGCAGGTCGACCCATCTCGCCACGTTGCACATTCAAAAGTATACTAATCCAACTAGTTGTTTATCCTCACCGATCGCTTCCTCCTTCTCAGCCTCACAAGCAAGCCACCCCTCATCTTCAGAACTATTGTAAGCATGTACGGTGGATTCATCATTTTCTCTGGACTGCCACCACCATCAACCGCCAATACATCGAACTCATGCATCACAGACGCTGCAATCGCCT
Source organism: Erythroxylum subrotundum (assembly GCA_027563845.1). Taxonomy (NCBI): domain Eukaryota; kingdom Viridiplantae; phylum Streptophyta; class Magnoliopsida; order Malpighiales; family Erythroxylaceae; genus Erythroxylum; species Erythroxylum subrotundum. The sequence continues at coordinate 20,079,381 of JAOQMQ010000008.1, forward strand.
TCATCTGAACATAGGCCATGTCCTTCCCCAGACACATCCTCGGCCCACAGTGAAACACTGGGTATCGAAACTGATCAAACGGCTGAAACACTCCATCAGGAGTTAACCATCGCTCTGGCTTAAATTCCCTGCAGTCCTGGCCCCACACACCCTCCATTCTTCCCATTGCATAAGCAGAGTAATCAGCGAACCATCCCTTTTTAACGTGAGTCCCATCTGGCAGAACATCGTCGTTGAGAGTTAACCTTGTGTTCATTGCCACGGGTGGAAACAACCTCATCGACTCTGATAGAGCTGCATGTAAGTAATGCAACTTCTTCAACTCATCGTAACTGAACTTCGCCGGGGTTTCTTGCGCCGATGATGTTCCGACGTGCTTTGAAGATGACAGTTCCTTGTGGATCATTGTTGCACAGCGTGGGTTGCCAGCTATCAACCAGAAAAACCAGGTCAACGCTGATGCTGTTGTGTCCTTGCCTGCAAGTACAAAACTAACGATAATATCTCTCAAGAACAGTGTCTCGTTTTCACTGGCTTCAAACTCCATGTTAGAAGTGAACAGCATGAATCTTGATAACAAATCTTGGTTCTTTCCCTGATTTTCATCATGCCCTTCTAGCTTTTTTTCTTGTTTTGCTTTTATAACCTCCATGGAAAACCTGTTAATGATGCTAATATCTTCTTTGAACTTCTTCTCTGATCCCAAGTTCAAGTACCTTTTGATCTTCCATATTACAGGAAGAGGAGATATGAATCTAGAGAGGCAGTTCTCAACAGCATCATCAAAAGCTTTGACAAAGGGCAGATCTGAAGTGGTTGAAGGGTCAACTCCAAATGCAACCTTGCATATGCTAGTGAAAGTGAACTCCTGTAAAACTTGTTGAAGATCAAAGACTGAGTTTTGATCACATTTTCCGGCCAAGTACGGCATCAGGCTGCTGGATATCTCAGATTCGACAACCTCTGATATGAATTTCTTAAGAGATTTTGTGCTGAACTCGTGGCTAGCAATCTTGCGTTGGGTGGTCCAGAGATGACCATCCACGCCGAAAATTCCATGACCGAGGAGTTCATACAGGTCCTGATAGCGAGACCCTTTTACGTAGTTGGCGAAGTTGGAGACAAGAAGATGCTCCACGTTGACGGGATTTGCAGTGGCAATACCATGAGAAAGGTTAAGAAACGGGTTGACTTGAAGAGTCAAAGATGGGGTTCTGGAGAGCATCTCAGTCACCCAATCGTGGAAGCGACGGTGGTTGCGGAGGAGAGCGATGACGTTTCCGATTATGGGATATGAATCTGGACATGGGTTTTTGGTTGGTTGTTTAGAACTAGAGATGAAGAAAAGAAAGATGAGGACTGAGACGAAGGAGAGAGATAAGGTGAGGTTGGTAAGATCCAACATGATTAGCAAACTGATTCTGTAGCAAAAAGAGCAAGTGAAGGAATTGACTAATATTTAAGCCTTGTATTGACTGTTAACCTCAAGGCTCGCTCGTGCTTTGTCCACGTCGTTTCGCTACTTTCACATATCAGGCTAACTTAAGTATCTCTATTTTTATTTTTTTTTCGGATAAATTTTTAGAATTATCACTGCTTAACTTTTAATTAGCCTCTAATTATCAATTGAAATGTGAATAACTCATCCTCCTCTCACGAGTTTAGCTTACGATATTTTTGAAAGCCCCCGTCCAAATGAATCTTTTACAAAGAACTGGTAAAGAATTCCATTAATAACCGACCGTTTTGATCTTTTGGAACAACTTGATGAATTTAGTAGATCTTTTTAGGAAGTCCCAATGACCCTAGATCGAACTTATCCAATTTTTACAATGCGATGGTTTGCTATTCACAAACTAGTTGTACCTATTTTTTCTTTTTTGGGATCAATATCAGCAATGCAGTTCATCCAACGATAAACTTAATACAAATTTTTGCAGCTTTTGTTGTTGTGAAAACTATGTGGTATGAACTACCCCTATTAAATTATTTAGTCTTACTTGTTATTAATGACATCAAGGATATTTCCAGCAAAAAATATATCGAAGAATTGGCACTGGGCTACTCGAAAATCAAAATTTATCTTAAAGCTTGGTCTAAAATTTCTAAAAAATTAGTTTTTTATGATTATATCCATAATAATCCGACAAAAAGTAGAAACCTGTCCACGTCGTTGCTATGGAATAAAATAGTTTTTTGCTTCCTGCTTGTTATAATTAATTAAATTCATTCCACAGAATCCATAGATGTCAGATGGCAGTCAACTATGTCGGAGTTCCTCGTAACATTTTTCTAGGTTTTGCACCAAACCTTAGAAAGAAAACGTTTGATTTCCTAGATGGCCATCGTCGTAACATTATTACTTTTTGTAATTGAAAGACGAATTTTAGTCAAGGTCTCTTTATGAAATGCAAAAGAAAGGTTGTTTATTATTGATAACCTTCTCCCAATATTTACAAAGTGAAAAACTTCACACAGTAGAGTTTCAAAAAAAAAATCACAAAATATATTTTTAAGGTTCCATTATAATCCTTCTTTCAAAGTAACGAATACTTTTGTACAATTTTTCTTAGCAAATATGAAACCTTTACAATCTTCTTTTAAGTTAAAACAAGGTTTTAAAAATTGGATCGGACCGGTAAAAGTTTGAATTTATCAATGATCCGGTTCGGTTTCAGCTAATAACCTATGTATAAAAATCGACTGGTTTAAACTTTTTCTGGTCGAATCGGACGGTCCGATTCTGTTTGGTTTTTAAAACCTTGGTATTTTCTTTGTATTAAAATTTGAATAAATTTTATTTGACTTTATAATATCTATTTAACATATTAAAATTATATAAAATTAACCTTTAATCTTTTTTAATTATGGTATTGAGCTCATAAGATCATTATCAAATAAATATTTATATTATTAAAATTGTATGCATTAATAAATTTATTAAAAAATAAAAAATACAATAAAAATCTTAAAAGTTTATTGTTCACCGTTTCCTCTTGCTTCCTCTTTTAATCCTAATCCAACCTAAAGACCTATAGGTGTGACCTTTCCTCTTTTAATCCTAATCCAACCTAAAGACCTATAGGAGATGACCAAGGTCACAGTGCCGCACGAAAAAGCAATTGAAAATTAGGCCAACCATCTTGCGCGAGTTGTTTACTGTGTTGTAAACCCTTAGAGGAAGGAGACTCCAGTGACAGTCCCGCAAGATACACACATATTTTAATGCTTTTTAGGTTAAATAATAATGGAGAATATGGAACCATCCTCTACTCGTGATAAGTTCGATCCAGTATGGAATTATTTTTCTTCTTCTCAAGCATCTGATGGGAATATCCAATATAACTATATGTTTTGTGGTAGAATATTTAAAAGGGGAGGAATTTTTAGAATGAAAGAATATCTTGCTAGTATTAAGGGTAATATTGTTTCTTGCAAAAAAGTACCACTTAATGTACGTGATATGATTGGAAAATATTTGCAGCAATAAGTAAAAAAGAAGGAGGAAAATAAAGAGGCTCGTGATATATCTTTTGAAAATGATGATATACCACAAGTATTAGATAAAGGAAAAAGGAAAGCTACTATTGACATAGATTCTTATTTTTCTCCAAGAACTACTTCTGGTTCTTAACCTAGTCTAAAAAGTTTTATGGTTGATAAGGATGTTGTTTTACGATGTAAAAGAGCATGAGCTAGATGGTTCTATCATTCATTAATTCCTTTAAATGCTTTAAATTCATCACATTTTCAAGAAGCAATTGATGCTACAACAACAATAGGTCCAGGATTTAAGGTACCATCTTATTATGAGTTGCATGTGCCTTTGCTTCAAGATTTAAAAAGGAAAAATCAGTTAATTGTGGATACATATAAATCTAGTTGGGAATCAATATGATGCACTATTATGGAAAATGGGTGGACTGATCAAAGACAAAGAACCTTGATTAATTTCTTGGTTTATTGTAATATTGGAACAACTTTTATCAAGTCTGTTGATGTTTCTGACATGGTAAAAAGTGCTAATGCTTTATTTGAATTATTCTCTGAAATTGTCGATTGGGTTAGACCAAAGAATGTTGTGCATTTTGTTACAAATAATGCAGCTAATTATGTATCAGCTGGATACTTATTACAATCAAAGTATGAGCATATTTATTGGTCTCCATGTGCTGCTCATTGTATAAATCTTATTTTGAAAGATATTGGTGGTATGGGCTATATTTTTAGTCTTGCTTCATGCGCATCTAAGATCACAATTTTTTTGTATAATCATGTGACATTTTTGTCTTGGTTAAGACAACAAGAAGATTGGGTTGAGATCGTTCGTCCCGTTGCTACCAGGTTTGCAACTACATTTATTACTTTGAAAAGTGTTTATGAACATAAGCAACTACTTCAAAATTTAGTGA
>JAOQMQ010000008.1:20099832-20117250 GCA_027563845.1 Erythroxylum subrotundum
GGGGGTTAAAATCTGTGCGGTACCTGGATCCAGAGCAGGTCCTCCCGTGGGGGTTAAAATCTGTGCGGATCCAACACCCAAAATTTTGTAGGGAAATAAAATGCTTGTAAGACATTCATAACAAGGCCTCCGTTTATAGATTCAAAGGCTTTGTTAAAGTCTATCTTCAAAGCATAGTTCTTCTGAGCCACTAGGATGTTATCACCAATCTATCTCCCTTCTAGGAAAGACCCTTGTGAGTCACATATTAGATTTTCAAATATCCTCTTTATTTTTAATGACAATAGCTTAGAAATGATCTTATATAAAAAAAATTACAACACGATATAGGTCTGTATTCACCCAATGAGTTTCAAATCTAACTTTTAGGTTTTAGTCTAATTGATGTCTTATTGATTCCCTTATCATCTTCCCATTCTCAAAAAATTCTCGAGTAGCCTCTATTACCATATCTTTAATGAAGGGCCAAGCCTTTCAAATGAATAACCTATTTAAACCATCTGGCCTAGGTGTTTTCATACATTTTAGCTTTAAAACCACCTTTTCTATGTCCTGGTGGTGTGAATGGTCTATATAGGTTTCCTCATCCGTCGTATCAAATTGGTGTGTGATAAAAGAAGAATGTATTTGTATTGAATAATGAAAGGGGCAGTAGAACCAATAGAGTTCTTAAAGAAGTTAAATGCTTCACCTTTTATCTCCACCTAAGAAATGGAAAATTATCCATTGCATTTCCTTAGGGAAAAGATTCTATTAATGTTATTCCTGACCTTTACACAATTCTGGAAGAATTTTGTATGCCTTTCCCCTTATTTAAGCTATGTTATCCTTGAACTTTATCTGATTAAGGAATTATGAGAAAACACAACCTTTAGGTAGTTTTGGAGTATATTCCTTTCCTCATCTAACCTTGTAGGGTTATCAGGGTATTAGTATAGGGGTACTTAGGTTGATAACATCTCCTTCCTGGCTTCTTTAACTTGGTCTCCAATATACTTAGATCTCCTAGCATTCAAGATTTTGAGCTCTACCTTAATATGCCCCAATTTCTTGAGAAATATAAATATTTACGCCTTTGTACCTCTTTTCCCATTCCTTTAATAGTAGCATCCTGAAAACCCTCATCTTTAACTAGGAAATTGTTGAACTTAAAGGTATTTATCCTTCTACCTTTTAGGAATAAGTTTTTAACAATGATATGAGAGTGATATGAGATTTATGGATTATTAAATTAGGTTGAGCTAAAAGGAAAATTATCAAACCATTCACTATTTACAAGGGCTCTGTCAAGATTTTTCATCAAATGTCAAGTTGAGGATTGCTTATTACTCCAAGTATAAACGTTTCCCTCCATTCTCATATTTATCACCCCAAGGCCTTGAACATAATCCCTCAGATCAATGTTATAACTCCTTAGGCTGGAATTCCCTCCTTCCTTATTCCCGTACAATGTATTGATAAAGTTAATAATTATCAACCATGGCCCAACATTGGAATGGTGAATGATTAAGAGATCCTGCCATAAGTCCCTCCTTTAGAATTGTAAATTTAAGTCATAGACAAGTGTTATATACTACTGTATTTTTTCTTGGATAAACTAAATCTTGGAACTGAATAACTTGTCTATAGTTTCTAGTTATTCAACTGCATCGTGATGGAGTCAAAAGCCAAAATAAATAGCTCATTTGAGCCTTGCTCTTCTTAAAGGGAGACACGGAGAGGGAGGTTGAGAGAGCATCGTTTGTGTACTTTGAGGGAAGTAATAAAGGTTGGCGTTTGCTGTATCTCTTTCTTATTCTTATTCTTATTATTGCCATGAATTTTTAGTTTTTTCGTAGTATTCTTGCAAGGTGTGAGAGTGAAACATTGTGAGGGTTGTAAGGCATTTGAGAACAAGGGTGTTGATCGACGATCACGAGATAAGGCTAAATCTTGCTTTAAGGGACCTAGATGAGATTACCGTGCAAAGGTGTTGACACAACTAGCGGATAAGTTGGTGCTTGAAGGAAAACCTTTGTAACAACTGGTATTAGAGCCAAATTTTGATTTGAAGAGAGGCAACAATTTGACGGAACGTGTCAACCGAGTGGAGGCACTCATTGGGCCCTTGAGGAAGATGTGACATCTTACAATACTCGATTCAAGATATTGGAGGTGCGAATCCAACAGTTGCAGAATCAAATAGTGGAGTTGACGAAGACACAAAAGGATTCTAGATATGAAATCATGATCCTAAGGCATGCCGTTGCAATGCAAGATGTTGGACTTGTTGAAAGCATCTTAGTGAAAGTGCGAGAGCCACAAGTTTTCGACCGTAAACGGAGTGCCAAGGAGCTTGAAAATTTCTTGTGGTAATGGAGCAATACTTTGCGACAGCAAATGTTTGTAACCTGAAGAAGGTGTCGATCACGACGATATATTTAATGGAGGATGCAAAGCTGTGGTAGAGAACGAGAATCTCTAAAGACATCAGTGTTGGTAGACCTCTTATTGACACTTGGGCGAAGATGAATAAGGAGTTAATGGATTAATTCCTCCCTAACAACACTTAATGACTCGCGAGGGAAGCATTAGAGTGGTTGAAGTAAGACGACTCGGTGTGGGATTATGTGAGGAAATTCACATCTTTAATATTGGACATGCAGAACATGTCAGAGGAGGACTTGTTTAATTTCGTAAGCAACTTGCAAGGTTGGACACAAATGGAGCTTCGAAGGCATAACGTGAAAGACCTTCCAAGTGCAATAGCAGCTGTAGATGCCTTGGTGGATCTCCAAATGCCACCACCGATTCGAACTAGCTACGAGGGCAAGAAGAATGGTAGGACATAGAATGGCTTGGAGAAAGGCAAGGAGAAGGTTGGTGAATCTTCTCAAGGTAAGTCCAAGAAACAATCAAAATGAGATACTGCTTGTTTCATTTATGAAGGCCCGTACTTTGCTTGAGAAAGCCCAAGACGGAAGACGAGTGAGGAGTAAGTAAATTCTATGTTTGCGAAGGATCAAGGACAAAGAGACGAAGACTCGACGAAAGAATAGTTTTGCTATATTGGGCGTAATGGACCTTGTGAAGGAGCGTTCAAACAAAAGCAAGGAGAAACCTGATGGATAGGGAATATAATACGTGGGAGATATGCCAATGACAAAAGAGTCTTCGAGGAAACCCCATATGGAGGAGTGTCCATAAATTATTTCGATGAGGGCGTTTATTTCCTCTAGTGGGGGTGGTTTGTTAGATCCCTAAGTCATGATAGCAGAATTGTGCGGGCATTGGCGAGCCTTAACCAGTGGTTGACATACGGAACAACAGAATAATGCAAAAACTTGCGAGGAGGCAAGGACGAAAAAAGGGCAATGTCAGGCGCTGGTATGCATTAGTGCACATTGGTTATCTTCGACGAAATGCAAGATTCAAATGTGATACCAAAAGAAGGCTTGAGATGGATGTTAGGTGGAAGGTTAGCTGGATCACACATATGACGGGAATATGTGAGAGGTCCAAAGTGACTTAGCAAGTAGATCAAGCATGGTGCGAGTTTTGGGAGAATTTTGAACCTTGTATGAGCTAACCTGGCTAAGGCTGGGTTCTTGACTAAGGACTTGATGTATGCTCAAATGGACAGACCATGGCTAATAGAGTTGGCATGGGAAATCATTGGATAAACCAATATGTTATTGGCTTGGATGACTCATCATCAACAGATAAAGATGAGAAGATCTTAAAAGATGTGGCGGATAAAATCATAGTGGATGAACATCAGCTCTAAAGGATGAAGATAATGTGGAGGATCATATGAAGATAGAGATCTTCATAGATATGGATTGATCATTCATAGATAGATGTAATCTTTTATCTTGTTATTGTGATGTAGCTTAATCCTATTAAGCAAAGTTCTGGGGTGTCATTCCATTGGTTAGTGTGATGTAATATGATAAGAATAAGATAAGATATGATTGTGATCTTAGCTGGTAGAGTTTTATTAGGATTCTAATTTAGTCACCTAAAGGTGCCTATAAATAACTCATTTAAGCCTTGCTCTTCTCAGAGGGAGACGCGAAGAGGGAGATTGAAAGAACATCTTTTGTATACTTGGAAGGAAGTAATAAAGGTTGGTGTTTTCCGTATCAATTTCTTGTTCATATTGTTGCCATGAATATTTAGCCCTTTCGTAGTATTCTTGCAAGGGTGTGAGAGTGAAAAAATATGATGGTCGTTAGGCGTTCAAGAACAAGGGTGTTGATTGACGATCACGAAACAAGGCTAAATCTTACTTTAACGGACCTAAGTGAGATTGTCGTGCAAAGGGACTGACGCAACTAGCGTATAAGTTGATGCTTGAAGGAAAACTTTTGTAACACCTAGCATTCCTCTGTTTTCATAAGCTCACTGTAGTCATATTAATCTTGAACAACTTGTAGTCTACTTTACATTTCAATCTAAATGTTGAGGCCTATTCCACAATTCCAAACCAATTAGTTTTATTGCAATTAACATTTAAAAGGCATGATATCCTATGCCAGATTTGAGATGAGTAATCGCTGCTGTATTTGAGGTGGTCAATGCTCTTTATCTAAATTGAACCTAACCCAAGGAATCTATATTGAACTTGATATTATCATTGGTCAGAATTCGACCTTCTATGACAAGTCAGAGGATGAAAGCGTGTACAGGCCTGATGTCTTGATCCCGATCCAAGTGGAACCAACGTAGTTTGTGGTTAGGCATGGACAATAGATGGAAATTGCACCCATCTTTTAGCTTCAGAGCACTACTCTTCTCCATGTCAAAGCTGGTTACTAACTAAAGGATTTGATATTGACAGATTAGCTCTGAACATGCTATTGAGACATTAAAAAGTTGGTTAAGAAAGCCTACTTTGAACAGTGGCATAAGCCAACAGTTTCCCAGATTCTCATTCACTGTACCCGTAACTTCTATTTACTTGCCGCAACCAATCATACCTGTAACTCCTACAGTATAAATAGATTATAAGGTTAAGTAAACGTGTGGAGGCGTACGACTGTATCGAGGATACATAGTTCAAAGAGAACATAGCAGCACAGTTTAGTGATTGACCGTTTCAATCACTTTGGAACAATAGCGACCTTCGTGGCTTCTTTGGGCAGGCATATTTGTCCTGAATGTCTCTTTGTAGATGCCTTTGGCTTTTGTCGACTTAAGATGTTCATGAGCTTAGCAACCATTTGTCGGCCGTAGGACCTCTCTTTCTATTGTTGTTCTTATTTTACTTTGAGCAACAGGCAACTATACTTTCACCCTCTGGCACAAGGCTTTCAGATTTTATATGTTGTCTTTGTTCAGTCCATCAACAGTTAGCCTCTGATCATTCCCTCAGCCGTCTTCACGATAACTAAAAAATGCACTGAAAAGGCTGGAGGATCAAATGGTAGGTGGTCTTCGAACTGTTCTTTCATTTCTTTCCATTGTTCTCTTCCCTGTTTTCTCCCTTGATGAAAGCTTTTCTAGTCTCTCTTACAATGGAGGACAGATCATGACAAAGCCAGTCAAAGTTTCTCTTCTGTGGTTTGGCACTAGTTGGCACATATCAGGTCAGGTAGCTATCCGGAATGCCATAACTTCGCTAACTTCGACTCAATATCCTGTCAAAGATTCTGAAGTACCCACCTTGAGAGACTGGTGGCGTATTGTTAGACAGTACGGCTATAGTTCAAATACTCCCGTAACTGATAGGATAGAAATTGGTTCAGAGTGCTTCTACACAGGGCCCCAAGTAAACCTGATACGAGAACAAGTACTCGACATTGTGCGTTCTGTGTTCAATCAGAGTTTGATTGATAGTTCAGGAGGAGACTTGACATGTGATATAGCTTTTGAAGTAAATGGAAGCCGCATCTACCTCACTTTGTTTTCTCATAGAGTAATGTTCTTAGATGGAAAGAATCAGGCGGAATTGATGAGCTCTTGCAGTGGAAACATTCTGCTTGAGGTGTCTGCAGGGGTGAATGTATCTATGGCCTGGGCGAGAGCACCCCAAAGAATCATTGATCAATGCTCAATATTTCCGAGGGGCACTTCTTATTTAGGTCCACCAAATGGAAATCCTAGGATTGATAGTGTGGTCGGTTATGCGCTGTCTAAAATAGCAGATGAGGTTACCAACCAAGACGGAAGAGGTTGGATTAGCAATGATGGAAACAGTCTGACGGTTAGTAGTTCCTGTCTTTCTGAGGTTCAGCAAGAGCAGGACGGTCCTCCCCTATTCAGGGACTTGAAGAAAAATGTGTTTTTTAATGCACTTGGTTTGAATGGATCAAGATGTTGGAGATGCGTCCCTCTTACATGTAGGGACTCATTCCAACATTGTGACAGTCCAAGTCGCAATTGTTTTTTGTTAAAGACGTCATTTTTGATTAAAATGGTAGGTGGTAAGTGGTAGGCGCCGTTTTCATCTTCTGCCAAAGTTGACGCCACCAACATTGAAGAGAAGCTCGCCAACTACCCCACATCTTCTGCCTATAAATAGGCAGGAGATAAAGGACGAAAATGTTAACAAAACAGATAGAGAAAAACCAGAGTTGTTTTGCTATGAAGTTAGGAAATTTATTCCTAAAGGGTTGGTGAGTGACAAAATAGTGAGGTTAGTATTTTTAGGTTAGGAAACACCTTGTGTACCACTATTTTGGTTTTACCTCTGTATACCTACTATTTGTAATAGTGGAAGAAATATTCTGAGTTTTGCCCGTGGATGTAGCCCAAAGTTAAAAGTGAACCACGTTAAATATTCTGTGTCCATTTTGCTCATTTTATTTTTCCTTTTCACGAAATACACCCGCTGCGTACAATACAAGATACATTCTGCAGTATATTTGGGACTAGAACATGAAGATATGTGCCTTGGTACCATCAGGTAAAACAAAACAACATCTACTCAGATGTAAAAAGTCATTTCAATAAACTTCTCAGTCCTTTTGTGTTATCTGAATCAGAAACCTGTGATATCGATGCAATGGTTTGGTTCAGAAAGCCCAGAGGATACTTTTCTCAAGGAATTGCAGTCAACCACACCAACGGCTTGCAGCCATATCCACCAAAGCAGAGATGCAGCTGGATAATCGGCAATCCAGCTGCAAAGTTCATCAGTTTCACCATCAATTACCTCTCCCTTACAGATAATAGTGATGATTATCTCCAGATATGCTCCTAGGGAACATCCGCTGGGAAATGCACTTTTTTTCAGTCAAATAATGCAAGTCTTCTAACGACTTTCAAGGTTATGAGCTCCACAGCTTCTATCACGTTTTCCAGTGGTGACTACGTTCCATTCCAGTCTAGAGGATGGGAACTCAGTTATTCTGCGGGTAAGGTAAACCCCAACTTAACATTACATAAAACTCTTTATCCAAACAAGGTTTAACGCACTTAGGAAATATGCAGGATTCTGTTATGGGATGGGAGATTTCTATGAACGTGATGGGAATATAGGATACAGGGCATCCAGTGACTCCACTTACGTAGATGGAATTAGTTGTCGATGGATTCTCCATGGGAAACCAGGAACTCCTGTATCTTTAAATTTCACTTCTATCAACATCTCCAAAGGTCTGGACTTCATAGCCATATATAATGCCACAAAACAGCAGGTAGCTAACTTCTCCGGCTACTATTTTGGGTCCGATCTCCCACAAATCAACTTGAATGGTGAGATCATGGTTGCATTTTCTACGCAGACAGATCGAGGAGAAGGTTGGTTAGCTAACTTCCACATTGCCGCTCCACTCGATAACAGTAGAAGGGTGTTGCACACCATTCTATTCATTCTTTTAGCGGTTGTAACAGTAGGCATTTTTCTGGCTTTCTTCTTCCTGGTCTTGCATAGGAGGAGGAGGAAAAGGTATGTGAATGAAATAGAGTCAGAAGAAGAGCTCACGCTAATAAGACTAGGACCTATCCGGCAAATGAACCAGATTGGAGAAGGGTCATCTGCAGTTATATATAGAGAAGTTTCGGCAGTTGGGAAGTCTGTGGCTGTCAAGTGTATCAGAGATGCGACTTCTGGTTCAGATTTGGAAGAAGAAATTTTGCTCAAGTCCACTTCCCACCCTAACATCATCTCCTTAGTAGGATATGCAAATGATGGACTCCAGAGACGGTTTTTGGTGTTTGAATTCATGGACGGGGGAAATCTGAGTGTCAACCTGAAAGAAAAAGGTGAGACACTAGATTGGAAAAAGGGATTAACTATAGCAGTACAAGTTTGCTCCGCAATCCAAATGCTGCACATGTACTCCAAACCGGCCATCTACCATAGCAGTATAGCTTCTGAGAACATTCTTCTTGATGATTCCTGCAACGCAAAGTTAGGTGGCTTTGGGGCTGCAAATTATTGCCGCAACGGAAGGATGAACCCCCATCACTTACCTGGAATGGATGAAGATATGTGGAGTTTTGGGATAGTTTTGATAGAGCTTCTGAGAGGAGAGTTTGAAGAGGATAGAGAAGCATACAAAAATTTCACTACTCTTGAAGAGATAAACGAACTCGTTGGTGGCTAGGAGAGTTTCGATCCACGATTGGGCATTCCCACCGTCAGATGTGAGGTCGTTGCTCTGGCCAAACTTTGTGACGTCGCTAAATGGTGTCTTTTTAATGGCTGCAGTGATCAAGAGGCCAAAACTAACCCCCTGATCTGTGACATCTTAACAGTTCTGAAGCAGGTTAAGATACTTTTCTCTTCCGTTTAAGGTTTAGAGGACTATGAAACAAAGTACATGGCACTATACAGTATCTAGTAATATGCAACCTGTATATGTTTTTGTGGATAATGCATTGGAATTTGGTTAATCTTAGTAATCCAGCTGTGATCAATGCCGTTGCTGTGACTGACCGGAATTTGATATTCAGCAGAATAACAAACAAGTGATGTGTGTCACAACTGTGTAATACCAAAATTTTGACAGAAAATATAAAAGTTGTGGTCAAAAGGTTTCTGAAATGGATAAAAAAAGAGCCACCAAAGATGGGCAACGTCACTATGGAAGATGCAACAAATGACCATAAAAAAGCTCTTTCCAGATTGTACACGGGCTACTCAAACTGAAAAACCTTCTGCTCACAATAGATTGGAATTAGATTCTGCACCAAGTAAAACTCAGTAGGACTTTCCACAATGTATTAAACTCCCTGCACCCAAAAAGAGTCCAAAAATGGCAGCACTTCCAAGTGTGGTTTGTCCAATGTACCTGATCTTCAAAAGTCCCGGCACCTGCAGTTTCCAAAATGGATTAACAAATTGGTGAATGTTAACTAATAAGCTGACTATCAGATGAAAAACAGAATATATAAAAATGATGAGCAAAGAAGCAGCAAGTTTGATTGCTGTATGTTTTATTCCAAACATGTTCTTAATTTCCCAGAGGTAAAAATACATCCATTACAATCTGCTAGACATCGGTTTCTTGCTGTATATTTCCCAATTTTTGAACTGTTTTATGCTACCCACATTAAATTTTTTTTTTTCATCTCTTTGATATATGTCTAGAGAACTACACAGACTCAGGAAATTTAAAAGGGGAAATCCATAATGATGAGGAACAGAGTGTCAAATGCAAATTTATTGTTATGTCAGGTACCATACCTTATATCTGACAGCCTCATATGTCCCGTACACAGCACCTATATGGAAAACATCACTTTATATACAGAAAAATAAGACTCTTCTGATGTCAATCACAAATGCTGCATAGCACAAACTGCAAAATTGCAAATGCAAGAGGAAAAACCCTTTCGATACTATCACGTCACCATTTACCAGCAATACTTCTTGAACTCAGTAAGAACTTTTATGAAGGGGAAAAGTAACAAACATATGAGACAATGTCCGCTCCAACCGAACAACAACCTAGCATTTAGTCATTCACCATAATAAATGCAACTCGACTTAACGATTTCAGGACCAATTCCAATCACATATGGCTACAAACATGATCACACCCATGTTCCGACATCAAGAACAGTCAAAACTACAGTAGCTTTACCTTATCAGAACTAATCCAACTGGGTTTTCAAGACTTTAGGAAAGTTCCAACTTCGTGCTCTAATAACAAAAAGCTAATCCATAATCAAATAAGAAAATGAACGCAGATACAAGTTTTCTTATTCAAAACCAATGATTGAAAGCTATTTAATTCCCCCTTTTATAACAACAAAAATCATAATCCGCAGTTGGAAGTCACTAAACGTAACGTATAAATTCCAAAACTGTAAATTGAACTATATCTCAGCAACAAGTGTAGTACCTCCCAATTTCCTCTAGGGTTAATAACTCTGGATGACGAATTATTTCACTTTTATGGGAAAAGTTAGCAAATTGAAGACAAATCATTGAATACAACAACTAGGTATAGAAGTTCATTCAATCCAATGAAGTTCAAAGCAAAAACAAAAAAAAAATTTGTAACTAAACCCCCAACCAATATTAGTGCAAAATACAGTTTGTAGATAGAGAAAGACAAGTAAAGGCGTGAACTTTCGAAAGTTTCAACTTTGAAAATAAGAAATTACCAACGGCGCCGCCGATGGCACCTCCGACTGCAACGCCAGCCGTCACGCGAGCCAGACAACTATCCCTGGCCATTAGGTTTTAGTAGAGATTGTGCGAAAGATGGCCCCTTTATTCCTATGCGTGTTAACCGTGAAGAAGTTGCAAGCCTGTTGCTGCCTGTACAAGTTAAGGAAGGATCTAGGAATGTGTCTTGTTTCACAACTCAAGGTCGCAAGTAGACGAGGACGGTGAGTGAGCCTAGCCTATTCGAGTTTTGCCCTTGGTATGGTTTGTCATATCGTTTGAATCTAAGCCGTCCTCTCATCGTAAAGATTCTTGTTTTTTTTTGTACAAAACTAGGCAGATAGTTTTGCATTTAAGAAAATGTTGGTAATTTGATGTAAATAGGCAAAAGGAACAATTTTAAAATTAGACACGGCGTAACGAAATTATTCGCAAGTGCTGTGGTGGAGTGGTTAGGGTTCCTCCTCCCTTACCTAAGATCTTGATTTTGAGTCTTGGGAATGAAACCGCACTTGTGAGGGAGAGCTTTGCTGCCTATATGGTCCAACCCGGCTCGAATCCGGATTAGTCGATTGCCCATGTGGCGTCAGATACCAGATGGTTTAACCAAGAAAAACAAACGTTAGTTAAGTGCTTTTTAATAAAATTTTATTTTATTTGTGAGTTTCACAATATTACTTCATATCCGACAAAATAAGGTGAGATTCAATTTTTTAAAAATATTCAAAAAGTTTAAATTAAGCAATTTCTCGAGATTCTCTGTCTAATTTTATTCCGTCCAATCATGTTTTAATGTTTAAAATCAATTAGGTTTAGGCATTAGATATGATTGGACAGTCACTAATTTCATATTCAATGACGAAAACGACATTGTTTTAAACATTAGACAGAATTAGATAAAGTAAAATTGAACAAAAGATCTAGATTCTCTTTGAATGGAAATTCTCTGTCCAATCATGTCTAATGTTTAAAACGAGGTAGTTTTTAGCCATTGGATAAGGTTGGATAATTACTATACTCATATTCAATGACTAAAATGACATCGTTTCAGATATTAGACAGGATTAAACAGAGTAAAATTGGATTGAAATCACTCTGATTGACTCAAACTCACAACTTCCCAAACTCAGAGTTTGGTACACAGTGCCTCTTTATTATAGCTCACACGTTCACACATGCACTTACACTAAAATATTTTACAATGATCACCATGTCACTCTCTCCATCTTTTTCATAACATCCCACATCTCCTCTCACCTTCCTCTTTCATTTTCTCTCCATTTTCCCATATGAACCATGGCTGGCATTGTTATGAGTTCCTTTTCTCTTCACGGCAGTGACGAGCTACTTTTTCTTCTCCTTCCTCCTCTTCCTTTTCTTTCATTTTCTCATTATTCTTTTTCTTTCATTTTTTTTCTATTCTCATCATTAACGTGTTATGTCTCGGGTGCTTTAACCAAATATATTCTTTTGTACTATCGGTCTCCTCCTCGTCATTCTATGTCGACCAAAGTATGCAGAGTTTGTGGAGATGATATTGGAGCGAAAGAAGATGGGCAGCCATTTGTTGCATGTCATGTTTGTGGCCTTCCTGTTTGTAAACCTTGTTATTTGTACGAGAGGAGTGAAGGAAACCACACCTATCGTCAATGTAACACTTGCTATAAGCGTCAAAAAGGTTTGCATATTTATCTCTCTATTTATTCCTCTTGAACTTAGAAGATCAAGAAATGAATGAATCTATCTATTTTGGGCATTTGGATTATGTATAAACATTAGACGTGATTAAGGTTTGCTCTGTGTAGTTTGTCAAAGAGTTCCTAGAGATGATGAGGACGAAGATGACAATTTTGGTTATGATGATATTGAACATGAAATACAAATTAAGAGTGACGAATCTGATAAGAAAAATGTTTTTGCTCATTCGGTAACTCTAACCTCGATTTCTAATTTACAGATGGATAAGATAGAACTGTACAAAAGCTTTCCTTTGCATATTGTAACAGGCTTGGACTTTTACCAACACTCGTTTGGCACTTGAGTATACTCTTGTTCCCAAGTTAGCCTTCTACACGAAACACTTTCCTAAAGAGAAGAAGGAATGTGGGAGAATGTAAGAACACTTATATTAAAGACTCTCTCAAGAAAGCTACAAAGCTTACAATACACTCTATCATCTTCTATATCCAAATGAGGCAACCCCCGAAGGGTATTTATACTTGCTTCTTCCTAGAATAGACAGTTAAGATCTACTTGATCTAATGGTCCATATTGACCTTCCAGAATTCTCTACACTACTCTACATACTTCATGTACATTATGTATATATCTACAATATTCTACAAGCTTTTATAAGGTTCCATATTATTCCACAATGTTCTATAAGCTTCCATAGTCTTCTACCATGTTCTAGAAGCTTCTAGGGCATTCCATAAGCTTCTACCATACTGCAGAAGCTTCCAGAATCTTCCGTAAGATTCCAACATGCTCTAGAAGACTCTTTTGAGCCCCAAACCTCATCTTGTGGGTTTTAAAACATATGAAACATGACATTCTCCCCCACCTAATCCGACGACGTCCTTATTGTGTCTCGGTGGAGCTCTCGAATCTTGTCGTTGTATTACCAAAGAGAAAGCTCATGCTTCCAACTAGCTTGACTTTCTAGCTGTCCATTCTATTTGATTAAGTATTTTTCATATGTCAGATGTGAGCCTCTCCTCGGTATAGCTCTATGTGCCAAAATCTCTTCCACCTCTCGTTCGTCTGTTGTCATCACAACGGTGGGTGCGCGCCTTGATTCACCCCTACTCAAATCTTCATTATCAGCATGATAAGGTTTTAGAAAACTTACATGAAATACAAGATGAATCTCCAAGTGTGAGGGTATCTTGACTCGATATGCCAATTTGCCTACCCTTTTCTCTACGGGGAAAGGTCCTTCGTACCTCCGAATTAAGCCCTTATGAACACCTCCTCCAACGTGTCTATGAGAAAGGAGATTGAACATCATCAAATCTCCTTCACTAAACTCCAAGTGGCGCCTCCTCTTATTGGCCCATTTCCTTATTTTTTCAGTTGCTCGGTTTATATATGTCTTAGCCATATCAGACTTCTTATGCCAACTTTTGACAAACAAGTATGCTCTAGGGCTTTTGCCATTATAACCGTTAGCAAGAGTGTGTGGAGTCAAAGGCTGTTGTCTAGTGGCTAACTCAAAAGGGCTAACTCTTGTAGACTCACTCCGCTGCAAATTATATGAGAATTGAGCAACATCAAGCAACTTTACCCAATCTCACTAGTTGGCACTCATATAATGTCGCAAATACAACTTCAATAAGGCCTTCACTCGCTCAGCTTGTCTATTGGTTTGTGGATGAAAGCCTGTAGAGAAGTTTAACTCTGACCCTAAGAGCTTGAACAACTCCGTCCAAAGCCATCCCGTGAAGCAAGTGTCCCTATCACTGATGATGGTTTGTGGAATGCCCCAACACTTCACCACATGCCTAAAGAATAAGTGAGAAACATCTTCGGCAGTGAATTTTATTGGCACAGGTATCAACACTCCATACTTGTTGAAGTGATCCACAACAACCATTATATTGCCTTGTCCTTCCACTTCCGGTGACCCAACGATGAAGTCTATTAAGACACTCTCTCATAGTCTATCAGGAATTGGCAGCGACTGTAACAATCCATTTAATGCTTTATTCTCCACCTTGTCTTGTGTCTCTTAACTGGGGCCAATAGTAGGCCCGTTCCACAAGTGCCAAAGTCCGATGCATTCCTAGATGACCAACCCATAAGGAGTCATGACACTCCTTGATGATGTCCTTCCTCAATCCATCCCATTTAGGCACATAAATCCGACTTCCTTTGGTGATGAGCAACCCATCCTCAAGCCAAAATTTGCGAGTCTTTCCCTCCTCGACTTGCTTTAACACTTTTTTGGCTTGGTGGTCATGTTGCAATCCCTCCTTCATTTGGTCACGTAAAGGAAAATTAGGTTGTAATAAGGTTGCTATCTCGACCTTCTTACTTAGTGCGTTCGCCACTAAGTTCACCTTTCCCGGCTTGTACATCATCTCAAAGTGAAATTTTGCCAAGAAATCTTACCATCTAGCTTGTTTAGGCGTCAAATTCTTTTGATTGAGGAATTAGCTTGAAGCAACATTGTTCGTCTTCACCACGAACTTTGCTCCCAACAAGTAGTGCCTCCATGTCTGCAAGTAATGCACTATAACCCTCATCTCCTTCTCTTGCACTATATAATGCCATTTGGTGTCATTAAGCTTTCGACTCTTGAAAGCAATAGGGTGTCCTTCTTGCATCAACACACCCTTAAGTGCAAAATTAGAAACATCTGTTTGTACTTCAAATGGCTTGGTGTTCGGAAGAGCAAGGAACGGTTCCTTCACCATTGCCTCCTTCAAAGCATCAAAAGCCTTTTGGCATTTGGCATCCCATCCCCAAACTCGTCCCTTCTTGAGCATACCCGTTAAAGGTGTCGCAAGGGAATAATAGTCAGGGATGAACCTAAGGATCTCAACTCACTCACCTTCTTTGGTGGTTCCCATTCAAGAATAGCTCGTACCTTGAACCCATTCAATTTTAGCTTACCTTGCCCTATGATGTGCTCCAAAAACACTACCTCTGGCTTTGCAAATGTGCACTTCTCCTTTTTGACATCTAACTCATTGTCCCTTAAAGCTTGAATGATAGGTTGTAGATGTATGGCATGTTCTTCCAACGATTTGCTATACACAAAAATGTCATCCAAATAAACATCAACAAATCGATCCAAGAAAGGATGTAGTATCTTGTTCATAAGTGTGCAAAACATTGCAGGTGCATTAGTGAGACCGAATGGCATGATTAAGAATTCAAAAGCTCCATATCTCGCCACACAAGTAATCTTTGGCTCATCTCCCTTGGCGATCCTCACTTGGTAGTAACCTGATCTCAAATCAAGCTTGGAGAATCATCTTGCATCTCCAAGTTAATCAAACAAATCATCGATTCGAGGGATAGGGTACTTATTTTTCACAGTTACCTTGTTTAGTGCCCGGTCGTCGATACATAACTGAAATGATCCATCGTGCTTCTTTTGGAACAGTACCAATGCACCAAATGAGACCTTAGAAGGTTGGACGTACCCTACATCCAAAAGTTCCTTTAATTGTCTCCTTAGTTCTTCCAACTCTGGTGGTGCCATACAATATAGGGACCACGGTAGGAGGTTTAGTACCAAGTTCTAACTCGATTTTGTAATCCACCTCTCTCTTTGGTGGTAGCTTCTTTGGCAACTCAGGTGGTATGACATCCTTGTACTCATTAAGGATATAAGAAATCTCCTCAGGCAACTCCTCACGAGTAGTGGCATTTTCCTCTTTGAGAGCCACTAAGAACGTCGGCTCCACCTTCTTCACTCATTTAGAGAGTTACATGACTAAAAGGGTTTTGGTCTTCATTGATACCTCTAAGGACAAAGGTACCATGTTTGTATTCCCCTCCTCTATAATACATATGGTGTTTGCAAATGGGATCGGAATAGCTTTCACCTTGTCTGTGACTTCCATACCCAACACCACCTGCAAATCATCCATAGGACAATAGAAAAATCTACTAAACCATGCCACTTACCATTACGAATCTCCATGTTCTTTTCCACTCCACACATGCTTTTAGCCTCTGAGTTTACTACTTTTATCCAACCATCGGTGGGTGTGTATTTGATGCCCAACCTCTTGGCTTCTTCTTCCTTCATAAACTTGTTTGTAGCATCAGTATCCACTAAGGGTCTCGTACCTTGTCCACCAATCTTCGCGTATACGAACAATCACCCCTTTTTCTCGATTTTTGGTACCTCGACTTTGGCATTGATGGCATGAAGGACTTTTAAGGATCCACGTCTTCCCTCAACCGATTTTGAGGTTTCTTCTTCGAGTGTCGCAAGCTTGTTCTTCTTCGAATAGTTCCTAATTCGATGAGGTCCATCACAAAGGTAGCACTTTAATGTGGGACATTCTCCACCCTTGTCTTCTTTATGGCCTTTACTTGAACCTTCTTTCGGCTTACCACTCTTCGAAACTCTATCTTTTCTTTGCTTCTTCTCTCCCCCACCCTTGCCCTGTCACTCTTTTGGGACTTAGAGTAGTGGACATCCCTTTTTACTTCATAAAGGGATTCAACTATTGCGATGACATTAGTAAGGTCTTACATACCTCGCCTCTCCAACTTTGTCTTTGCCTACAGTTGTAAGCTATCACAAAAGGCAAAAAAAGCTTCCTTGTCCGGATTGTCGGCACGTTGCTTTGATATCACTTGTAATGGGCTTAGACTTTCACCAATGCTCGTTCGACACTTGAGTACACTTTCGTTCCCAAGTTAACCTTCTACACGAAACACTTTGCTAAAGAGAAGAAGGAATGTGAGAGAATATAATAACACTTTTATTAAAGGACTCTCTCAAGAAAGCTACAATGCTTACAATGCACTCTATGATCTTCTATATCCAAATGAGGCAACTCCCAAGGGGTATTTATACTTTCTTCTTCCTATGGTTAAGATCTACTTGATCTAATGATCCATATTGACCTTCTAGAATTCTCTACACTACTCCACATACTTCATGTACATTATGTATATATCTACAACATTCTTCAAGCTTCTATAAGGTTCCATTTTGTTCCACAATGTTCCCTAAGCTTCCACAAGGGCCTTCCATAAGCTTTTACCATACTCTAGAAGCTTTCAGAATCTTCCGTAAGATTCTAACATGCTCTATGTTGGACCCCAATCCTTGATTGAAATGTAAAATTATTAAATGACAATTAGAGGAGAATTTCGGGGTGAATTATTCATGTACAAAGGAA
>JAOQMQ010000008.1:20151219-20164723 GCA_027563845.1 Erythroxylum subrotundum
AATTACATATAATGATTAATATGTGTAAAAATGTATATATTAGTAAAAAATTATATATATATGATTAATATATATAATCATAACATACAAGTTTTATAATTAAATACTTTGAATTCTAATTAGTTACCTTCATTTGAGTTTAACCTTCCTAATATTATCATTTACTCAATAATAAATAAAATTTTGATTGACTTAATTAAAGATAAAATAAAATGTCAACTAAATTAGATCACTACTAAAACGCTTACATAATACTGAGAGAATTAATATGAATAAATATCTAAATCAGAGTTCTCACTAACTTTATCTCGCGTTCTTAATTTATTTACAGGGATCTATCATTTGAACTGATAAAGTTTCCTAGTATAATGATGCATCATCTATCACTATGTATTCACATATTCCTTAATTAAAAAATAAATATATCTATCTGATTAATTACTCTCTCAATGTACCAAGTTCTTAAAATCTTACAAAAAGCTAGCCTAATATTAGAAGGGTTATATCTAGATTTTCATTCAATCCTTAGTATGTCCTACCAATTCTTCTCACACGGTTAACAATATCGTTCTTCAATTGGCTCATCCTCGTATCATTATCAATAGGAAATCTTTCTGTCAAGTCTTCCCATAAAGTCTTCTCATTCTCTATATACAGTAAAAAATCTCAATGAAGGGTCCATTGCATTAATGATCCATCCTACTATTATAGAATTCTTCTTTAGAAAAATTAAGAAGAAGAAGTCTTTCTCTTTTTCTTTAAACTTTAAATTTTACATGTTACTATGAGCGGATGCCTATAACAGGATAATAGCAAGTAACATAGGCATCTAAACTCTAACCAAGTTTTCCCCAAATATGATACGATAGTCTATAAAGGATAATTTTATCCATTGAAATTTGATGGTGTTTAGTCTATAGTTATAAAAGCTGCTTAAAGTCAATAACATGCCAACTTTTCTACCTTCTTATACAATTAAATTAACACAAATAACCACTGAGCACTGAAGTCCAGTGGTAAGGGGTTGGTCTTGGGAAGTTTGACTTTTACTTATGTATGCAGCAATGTTAAATACTCAGTGGTAGTGCTAAGCTGCCTCTCGGGATCCCATTAACTGAAAAAAATTAACACAAACTATATGAACATAAGAAAATAGAAGCTGTTGAGAAATATGTAGCAGAAACAGTTTAAGAGAAGAAAAGCTTCAGAAGTTTTGAATTGGATTATTTAAAGATTGTTGTTAAGTACTCAGAAAACTCGGTTAAGTTACAAATTCCTAAAAGAAATCGTCTTCCTTAAATCAGCAACCTATTTGTTGGCACACAACATTTTCTGACAAACTTTTTTGTATTCTTTTGGAGGCCATTTCCCACGAAGCAGCATAGCGAGTTCCAACCCTCAAACTGGGTGGAGGTGTGGTGGCTGCACAAAAACAGAAGTAAAGTCAAAGTAACTGATCATATATCCAACTGACTTGAAAATATTAAAGTTATAAATGATAAAGTTGAACTATCTAAATAACTAATTCTAGTTATTTTCGTAATGGTTAAATCAAGCTCAATTTTTACGAATGGGCTCTACACTCTACTCATATTAAAAATTCTATTATGATATTAGAACAGGTTTGATTAGAATTATTAATTTCCCGATTGTCCGTTTGTATGTTCAGTTTTAGCGGTCCGGTCCAGTTACTGCTGTATTTATTATAAGTGACAACTAAATGTCCAGTCCTAATTACGCTTGAGATGAAGTGTTATAATATCTTATATTAACTAAATATAAAAATATTAAAGGGCTTATAAATAATAAGAGCCAACTATCTATGACTAGTTCTAGTCATTTTGACAATAATTGACCCATTCTAAATTCTTGTTATTGAGATCTACATTCTATTTATATTAAAAATTCTAATACATATTTTTATAGAAAGTTTCAAGCAGATAAGAGTGGGAAGCAATCGGATGTCAAAGGCTGCCGGATAAGGAAATTAAATAGCAATTTTGGTCATATTATTGCATTCCACTTGCTTCAAGGTGCCCACGATTTCGATATGGTTAATGCATATCATTGGTCCAATTTGGATTGGAGAGAAAGAAAGCCAAATCATTTTCTGTTTACTTAATGTAGAATTGGGATGTTGACAAGTAAGGAGCAATAATGCGAGTGATTATTCAAGGAGAACATTTCCAAAAAAGCTACTTATATCAGTGTCATAACCAGAGAGAGTTATTAATTTTGGAGTCAGTGCGCTGGTCCAAAGGTGTCCTTATTTAAAACCTTTGTTTATGTAAGTAGAATAGTAGAACAGGTCCTGGCAGGCTGCGATGACTTTTGGAAGTGCTCAACGTTTCCTTCTTTTCTCCGATGAAGGAACTAGTTGACCAAGCATCACGAGGGGACTTTTCACTGGTGTACTTGACCAATCCTTTTCGTCATGGGCCTACAGCGTGTTAGGACTCTTATCCACGGACTTCAGCTTTCCATATTTGGCAAAAACAATGCAAATTACCACTTCTATAAATGCCTGGCAGTTCTTCTTCTTCCCCAACACTTTTCAGCCACAATATGGAAGAATCATTTTTACTTCTCTTCATAGTCATAAACCTGTTTTCCTTATCATCTCCCACCTCTCTTGTGAATCCTCCACTCTGTCATGATGAGGATAGCTCTGCCTTGCTGCAGTTCAGGGAGAGTTTTGTTACTGATATGTGTGCTTCCAACGATACTTTCACTTACCCAAAGACCGAATCGTGGAAGAGTGATAGAAGTGATTGCTGTTCATGGGATGGTGTTGAGTGTAATAAGCTCACTGGTCGTGTCATTGGTCTTGATCTCGGCAACGGTTGCTTGTACGGTTCCATTAACTCCAGTAGCGGTCTTTTCCACCTGGTTCACCTCAGGCACCTGAACCTTGCCCATAACCACTTCAACTACTCTCCAATACCATCTGAAATAGGCCGTCTTTCCAGACTAACACATCTCAACCTCTCCACGTCTTTCTTTTCAGGTCCAATTCCATCCAACATTTCTCAACTTTCCAGGTTATCTCTTCTTGACTTGTCTGATTACAGTGGTTTGTCAGAACTGATACTCGAGAAACCTGATTTTGGTAGCTTGATTCAGAACTTAACCGCCCTGGAATATCTCGATCTTCGTTCTGTTACAATAACGTCTCATGTACCTCAGATCTTGGCAAATTTTTCTTCTCTAAAAAAACTCGGCCTATATGGTTGTGGATTATTTGGTGACTTTCCTGAAGATGTTATTAAATTGCCTAATCTGCAAATTCTTATTTTGTCATCAAATGAAGGTCTCTCAGGTCATTTACCTGAATTTAACTCAAGTTCTCCACTTCGGGTACTCCAACTTTCTCGTACAAATTTCTCAGGCCAGATTCCAGCATCAATTGGTGATCTTGGTTCCTTGCATACATTTTCTATACGAACTTGCAGCTTGTCTGGACCGATCCCAACTTCCTTTGGAAACCTCAAACAGTTGGTTTACTTGGACCTTTGTGAAAACTATTTTGACAGTCAGAATTTTTCTTCCTTGTCTTGGCTTGCTAAGAAAACTAGTCTAACTATTTTGGGTCTCTGTGGAATTAGCTTAGGTGGTGAGATCCCAGTTTATTTTGCTAATCTAACCCAACTTGATACCTTATTGCTGTATAACTGTCGGATAACCGGTCAAATACCACCCTGGCTTGCGGAAATGACATTACTAACTTATCTAGACCTTTCATTCAATCAACTGAAAGGACCAATTTCAGGTTCAATCTTCCAACTCGAAAACATTCGAACTCTACACCTGGGTAATAATAAGTTGAGTGGCATAGTCAAGTTTGACATGTTTTTGAAGCTTACAAAGTTGGAAAGACTGCTATTGTCTGCAAATAACCTGACTCTGCTTACCGAGGTTAATGCTAATGTGAATCGGAAGTTTCTTGTCATAGCATTCGCATCGTGCAATTTAAACGGCTTTCCACAATTTTTGAAAGATCAAAATCACCTGCAGTGGCTGGACTTATCCAACAACAACCTCCAGGGCCAAATACCTGAATGGGTTTGGAATAGAAGTAGAAACACTCTGGAGTACATAGATCTTTCTGACAACTTCCTCGTAGGATTTGAACTAAACCCAGTTGTGTTCCCATGGTCTCGAGCCAACTTGTTAAATATAAGCCATAACATGCTTCAAGGACCAGTCCCTGTGCCACCACCATCCATCCAAATTTATGACGCCTCAGACAATAACTTTACAGGGGAAATTCCACTTATGATTTGCAGTCTGAGTTCTCTTTATCTCCTTGACCTATCCCGCAACAATCTTAATGGCATGCTTCCACAATGTTTGGGCAATTTCAGTGTTTCCCTTCAGTTGCTTAGTCTAGGAGGCAACAATTTTCATGGCAAGATACCGCAAACACATACAATAGATTGCAGTTTAAGGAATCTAATGTTACCTTTGAATCAGTTAGAGGGACCAGTCCCAAGATCTTTGGCTAACTGTACGAGGCTAGAATTTCTTGTTCTATCAAACAATAAAATCATTGACGTTTTCCCATATTGGCTGGGAGGGCTTCCACGGTTGAAAGTTCTCAGTCTGCAATCTAACCACTTCCAGGGTACACTTGCAAGTCGTCATGAGACAAATCCCATGTTCCCAAAATTAAAAATCCTTGATCTTTCTCGAAACAATTTTTCAGGTCAGTTGCCAGCAGAATACTTTATCAATTGGAGTGCTATGAGGATATCTGATGCTCAGAAGCTCTCATATATGCTGCAGCACTTGAGCTCTGCATTTTCCAAGAACTTTTGGCTCAGTGCAGATTTTATATACTCACTGTCGTTAACAACCAAAGGCAGTGTATTAGATTACAATAAAATTCTGGAATTCTTTGCTGTTGTTGACCTCTCCAGCAACAGATTTGAAGGACACATTCCACAAGCCATTGGCAACCTAAACGGGGTCATTTCCCTCAACCTCTCTAACAACATGCTAAGTGGTAGCATTCCAACTTCCTTGGAGAATCTTACACAGCTCGAGTCTTTAGATCTGTCTCACAACAATCTCTCCGGACAGATTCCTCAGCAGCTGAAGCAACTCAACTTTCTTGCTGTTTTTGTTGTGTCCCATAACCATCTTACAGGGCCTATACCTAGAGGGAAGCAATTCGATACATTTGAAAACAGCTCTTACGAAGGAAACTCCGGATTATGCGGGTATCCATTGTCCTGGAAATGTGAGGAACTGACCACAGAACAGGATGAAGAGTCCAGTTCTAAATTTAAATTCGGATGGAAACCAATTCTAATGGGTTATGCTTGTGGACTTCTTGTTGGATTACTGGTTGGGCACATTGTGATCACCGTACACTACGGATGGTTTGCAGAGACTTTCAGGGTGATCCCACAAAGAAAAAGAAGGATGACGAATAGGAGACGCAGAAATTGAAGTAGGGGATCAAAGCCAACAATGTACAAGTTAAGAAGTTGACATAGTTTGAAGTCAAATGTTCTGTTTCACCTTATCTCTGAGCAGCCTAAAAGCTTGTATGGATGGAACACTTGAATAATAGTAAGAACACAATCACAGTCTAAAAGGTTGATTGATAGATAATTACTTTTATAATTAAATACTTTGAATTATAATTAGTTACCTTCATTTAAAAGAAATTATAAGTTCTATAAATTATAATTAAAAAAATTATATATATTAGTAAAACATTTTTACATACAATGATTAATATATGTAAAAAAATTATTTATTAGTAAAAAATTATATATATATATAAATCATAACATACAAGTTTTATAATTAAATACTTTGAATTCTAATTAGTTACCTTCATTTGAGTTTAATCTTCCTATTATTATCATTTACTCAATAATAAATTAAATTTTGATTGATTTAATTAAAGATAAAATAAAATTTCAACTAAATTAGATCACTACTATAACACTTACATAATAACGAGAGAATTAATATGAATAAATATCTAAATCAGAGTTCTCATTAACTTTATCTCGCATTTTTAATTTATTTACATGGATTTATCATTTGGACTGATAAAGTTTCCTAGTATAATGATATATCATCTATCAATATGTATTCACATATTCCTTAATTAATAAATAAATATATGTATCTGATTAATTACTCTCTTAATGTACCAATTTCTTTAAAATCTTACAAAAAGTTATCCTAATATTAGAAGGGTTATGTAGGTCTATGTCTAGATTTTCATTCAATCCTTAATATATATAATTAAGCATAAGTTCTTCGACTACATCTATATGTAAATCCAAATTCAAATTTAAGATATCACTTATATATGATTATTGATTATTGTTAAGGTTAACATGTATAAAACTCAAAAGTAATCATAACATAGAAGAATTTATTAGGGCTCCATATAATTCAAATATAAAAAATATTTAGCCTATAATCATCTTTGAAATAATTAATATTCAAACGAAAATGGCTCATGCTAAGATATCTCTTGACGATGATTTTAATTCTCTAATGATTAATTTTTTTTTTCTTGGAATTGACTTTCTACCTCTTACTTTTTTTGAAAATGGCTCTTGTACATGTTCTAGAGATCACCTTTGAAAGGCGGTTGCTAACCCTAATGGGACTTGAAGATGAGAATCAAAGAAAAACTTAAAACAAAACTCCTTTTGTAGTGTTATTTTAAAAATATATGAGTTAGAATATCATAAATGAATAAGTAAAATTAGTTAGTCAAAATTTGGGATGAAAAATTAAAAATTAAGCAAATTTATAGTGTAATGTATTTGTTATAAAGGTATAAAATATATAAACTAAATTAAAAAACTCAAACCAAATAAGTTTAAAATAAATAAATATTGTGTAATTTAAAATTTTGTGATAAGATTATTAATATTTAAAATTTAAAATGTACAGTAAGAAAAGAATTATGATAAAATTATTAAAAATATATAAATTTGAATATTAAAAATGAAATGGTAAATTTAGTTAGTAAAAATTTGAAATGGAAAAAAAAGGAAATGAAATATGATAATTCACGCTATACAAAACTAAATAATATATAAGTTAGAATGTTAAAATGGAAAAATAAAAAAATGTTAAATATTTTGTTATGAATTAAATATTGTAATTAATTAAGTAAAAAAAGGTCAATTGCGTAATTTAAAATGTTGTGATAATATCATAAATATTTAATTTAGGTAAATACAAATATTATAATATATAAGTAAAAAAAACAATCTCATCACTCACGGGTGTGATGACTGGAACAAAGTTATTATATTTAGTTATTTAAATTAATTAAGATAATAAAAAAAAGTCCCAACATGTTATATTATTTGATGTCTAAATGAATAATGTGCAATTTTAAAATTTGTGATCAAATTATCAATATTTAAAATTTTAAATGTATATTAAGAAAGGAATTATGATAGAAATATTAAAAATATATAAGTTAGAATATTAAAAATGAATAACTAAAATTAGGTTGTAAAATTTCGGAATGAAAAAAATTAAGAAAAGTAGGAAATGTAAAGTGTGATGCATTTGTTATAGAAAGTAAATACAAATATAAAAAATTTAATTAAAAAGAAAAAAAATATCATCATGCAATTATTAATTTTGTAATCAATTGAATAATTTAGTTATGATTAAATAGGTCAATATATTTGAAGTGGAAAAATAAAATAATTTAAGATTTTATAACTGGTCCAGATATGTATGGATTTGCTGCTTTGAATTAATATAATTCACAAAAGCCTAAACACACCTGAGTCACGGGTGTGACTTATTTAATTCACACTCGTGACTACAAATCTTGGAAATATAATTTTGAAACGCAGTCACGAGTGTGACTTGACTAAAAAATTTTAAATAAATCTTAAATAATTTTTTTTTCTTATTTTAATTTTAATTAACTCAGTATTTTTCAGTCACACTCGTGACTGAAAAATAGAGTAAATTTTTTTAAATAAATCCTACAAAAGTTAGTCACAGGCATGAGTTTTTAAGTCACACCCGTGACTGAATTAATTAAAATCAAAATTAAAAAATTTTATTGGATAAAGTCACAGGTGACCAAGGTAAGAGTTTTTAACCTAACTCTGAAACCACACCCGCAGTTTGCAGCCATTCAATCGTCTTTTTCTTCTCTTTGGTTAAAATCCTATTGTCCAAATCTCCGTCGGAGTTCAGATATTGATTTGGGTTGTTGCCGTCCTCTTTGCCTCTGTCGTCTATAGCTATCGTCGTGTTCTCCTGTGTTTATAATTATAGGCAATCTTACATCGTTAAACATATTTTGTAATATTTAGTAAAATGTAGTAAATTAATATCTTATTTTGATATGGGTCGATGCTTCGTTCTTCACATCGATTGTTTTTATATTGCTAATTATTTTAATAGATTTTTTAAGTTTGTCTTGCGATTTGGTTGATTTTTTTCTTGGTTTTTATACTCGATTAAGAATTTTATTAGGTTAAGAATTTGTTTTGATTTTGCTATTTGCTATCGGTTTGTTTTCTATTAAATAATTGTTAAATTGTAAAGATTCTATTTAATTGTTTATTGTTAACGAAATTGTAATAGATTTACTGTTAATTTTGTTAATAGATTTTACTAAATAAATGGAAAGAAATAAAAATAAGAATGATAAAAATCGCATCTAATTTGAAATTTTATTTGTTTTGTGAAAAAAAAAAAATAAAGGATTGGGAAAGGGATAATGGTTTTGAAAATAAAAAACTTTGATTTTAGAATATAGTAAAGTTGAGTTTTCAATGAATTGTTAGATTCATTATTAAATAATTCAAGTTTGATATTATAAAACATTTTGATATAGAATACGACATATAACATAAAAATTATTTAATCTTTTTCATTTTAATGTTTTATTTTATTATTATTTATTGAAGGATATATATTTGAACCGAATGTTTGTTCATCCTATGACCTGCTGGATTTATATTACTGTAGAAATTTATGTTTGCCTATTATATTTAATTGCACTAAATCCAATTAAGTAATTAATTATTCTGTTTGGTTTGAGATTCATGAAAATATTTTGATTCTTGATTGTTATTTAGATTATATGTCGTACGAGATTTGGAGCATTTTCAGCTTCTGAAGCGGACGATGTCCCTATTTTAGGTAATCCTTGCCTTCAATTTAACATTGCTGAGAGCCAATCAAGGTATGTAAGTTTAAAAAATTGTCCGATTATGCCAAATAGATTTATTGATCATGGAGCTATAACTGAGTTATGAATTGCAGATCGAGTTAATGAATTGTTGCATATGTTGAATTTTTGGCAACTTTACATTTGATCTATAATGAAGATGGCATCGTGATTAATTAAATATTTAGATTAATTAATAAGACACATGCTCTTGCCTTAAATGATTCGAATGATATTATGCCAAATAGATTTATTAATCATGGAGCTGTAACTGAGTTAGGAATTGCAGATCGAGTTAATGAATTGTTGCGTAATATAGGATGGGACAATTTTGCAAAACTTAGAAAAAAATTCATATGTCGAATTAACTTTAGAATTTTTGGCAACTTTACATCTGATCTATAATGAAGATGGCATCGTGATTAATTAAATATTTAGATTAATTAATAAGACATATGCTCTTGCCTTAAATGATTCGAATGATATATTTGGATTTCCACATAGTGATTTGTATGGCTATCATGATGAATTTAGTCCTAAAGAATTTTGGAATGAAATTACAAATTCAACGAATAATTTTTTCTCTGAGTAGGTCTAAATCGTCTTCTTTAGTGGATCCTAGCTTACGTTATCTTCATAGGTTTTTAACTTATACAATATTTGGTAGAGGAGATAGTCAAGGTGCAGTTTCTAAAGCTGAATTGTTTGTGTTGTGGTGTATGGTGTATGGTAAACACTTTAATGCTGGTATGTGGTTAAGTGTGCATATGATGGATGTAGCGAAAGTTGGTACTGGGAAAATAGTTGTTGGGGCATTTATTACCCAAATTGCAGAGTATTTTGGTTTACTAACTAAGAGAACAAGTATGCAGTTAGTTTCAGGGAATTCTAGTTTAGACTTGCAGTCTTTAGTATCTATGAAGATTGCCAAGAAGCAAGGTGATTGTTATGTTGTTGTTAGTGATGAGGCAAAAGAACCTTCAACCAGTAAGCGCACTCGGGGTGAAGGAGGTGAAGGTACACAAGGGGAAGACCCTTCACTATATGAAGCTACGCAATTTAACATTGCACCTACTTTTGTGGAATGCCAATTATTAATCTATCGACTTATTGCTTTTGAGCGATGAACGGATGAGTGATTGCAAAAGGTTGAGGAAAATATTGCAGAGATCAAGGATTTGCTAGCGAATTTGAATCCTTGCTCGAGAAAACGGGGACCTCCATCTTAGTATCGTATTTCTATTTTTTTCTTTTATTATTTTGATTGTTTGTCATTAAATTATTTTTATTCTATTGTTTGTCTTAATTAATCTCGTTTGCATGTTAGATCTTTTATTTAATTTCCTATGATGTTGACTGTGATTGTTCTACAAATTGTGTTTATTTTTTTTGTTTAATAGTTAAAGATGTTTGATTATTGACTGAACTTAATTGGGGTTATAAATGAATAATATAAGTAAATAAATATATTTGCATGCATTAGTTAATTGACTTGGATTTTGATTGAAAAGGTATTAGCTTATTGTGATAGATGAACGACACTTTCCTTCGGTAAGAGTTTGAGACCATTTAAAAGTATTCGTTGTTAAGAGTATCATTTCATGTTAAACAAATCTAGAACTTGCTTGCAAATACTAGTCAAGATTATATAATCTTATGCAAACATTAAAATGATGAAGTTGTTTAGGATATAACTTGAGAGCTTAAAAAGCCACCATGATATTATCCTTAGTGAACCCTTTTGAGCTTGCATGGAACCTTTTTTGGTTAAAACTTGAAACATGAGCTTTGTCCTTTATTCTTTATCTGTGTTGATTATACCTGCCATAAGGGCAAGTTGAGCATTTTAAAGGTATATGTGTTGTTGTACATTGAAAAAAAAAGTAAATTATATCAACCAAAGAAGACAGAGAAAAAGGGCAAAAAGAAAAAAATAGAAGGATATATGTTGTTGTACATTTAGTATAAAAGCAAATCATATCAACTGAAGAAGAAAGAGAAAAAAAAAGGAAGGAGAAAATGGCGTGCAAAAAAAGTAAAAAAGGAAGAGAAAAAAGAAAATGAAGGGAAAGGGTAGGCTGAAAAAGTAAAGGACATTGGACGGGTCGTTTATGGCTACTAATGGGGTACTAATTGATGTGCGTAAAAATAGCTTGACATTTATGATTGGCAATGGGCTACTAATTGATGTCCCCAAATTATTAGGTTAGGTTCTAAGAAATCTAACTACCTATGAGAGTCATAGATAAAGAAAGGGCTAAACCATTGTTTAACAACTTTATACTTATAAGTTAGCATACCTGGTTCTTGTTTTCCAATGGCTCCTCCAACTATCTCTTCCTCACACTTGCAAATAGTATCTGTCATAAAGCACAAAAAATTAGAACTAAACTTTTGCAATTGAATGTATAAAATCTTATGAACAGACATTGTTCAGTATAGTAACCACCAAGTTAATGGACACACCTATTTTTGGGTTAGACATACGTAAGTTAATGGACAATCTATAACTTTTAAAAGTAGCGATAAAACATTCTAATTTGTTACTTCAACAGTGAACGATTTTAATATCACTTACCATGTAACTAATACATTCGACATGCAGTTACTTCAAAATGGAGCTTACTAAATGTCAAACAAGCCTAGCTTAGACAAAAAATAAGAAAAACATGGAATAAATAAGGGCTTCACCTTACTCATATTTTTGAATATGTTTCGACAAATAATCCTCTTAAATTCAAACAATAACCAACTACACTTAGCAAGTAGGGGTGACTTCTTTAATGTAACTATATACATCCTAAACATCCTAAGCATATTGCATCCTTCATACATCTTGTTTACCTCGTATGACTTGTTATTCCCTTTAGTCTAAATTTTTCTTATCTCATAATATATCACACTTATTAGTTAGTGCCCTTAAATAATTTTAAAAAAATTTATGCTCTTAAATACAAATTTTATAATAGGATACTAAATTTTAACTATATTAAATTAAGAGATTATATTCTAATATTAAAAAATTATTCTAAAAAGTATCCACTATTAAACAATATTGATACTTTACAAAAAAGAAATAAAATCAGTGTAAATTTTTATACGATATTGTAACTTTAAGTATGACATTTCAACCCTTACAAAATAAATTTTAAACTCAAGGAAGTATTTGTCTAAGAATTATATTGAACTTAATGAAGTATGTTTTTACTTGCTCTTTTAACATGAGGATTTAATTGAAAGGTATAAGTACGAATTATTATAAATATTTTATATTTTTAATTGAAAACAAATATTAAAAGTTGTTATTACAATGTAATTTATAGATCCATCATCGTAAAACACATATGTATACAAAGAGGAAGTATCTTGTTTGGGGAAAAGATTAGGGATAACAAATTTTACGACACCAAATCTTTGAGAATTTCTTAAGTTTAGTGTCAAACCTTAAAATTTTTAAATTTGATGTTAAACCTTTCAAAAATTGTATAACTCAAGTCAAAATGTTAGTTTCATTTTTTTTAATGTGGCTAACATACTAAAGGGATAAGAAAAATATATAACTCAAGTCAAAATGTATCTCATAATATATAACTTAAGTTATATAACTCAAGTCAAAATGTTAGTTTCATTGTATAATTTTTCTTATCTCATAATATCTCATACATGTTATTGGTGTTTGTTTTTAAATTTTTTTCTTAATATCAAAATCTGTCGCTAATGATACACTACTCCCCTATAAGTAATCAAACTTAATTTCATGTTTGACCTTTTCCTAAGATCCCACGTGGTAGTAAGATTTTTACTCGCCAATGTTGTTGTCATTGTTGCTACTAGTATGAACATAGTTTTCAAAGTAAGCATTTATTGTTGGGCCCCGATTCCTTTTCTCTGGAAAATAAGTTGTATAATTTTATTTTGAGGTATAATTTGATATTTTTACTTGTGGTTGGAATAAATTGAGGATTTATTGTTTAGGTTATGATTATTGTATGAAGGGATTTAGTGAAATTAGATATGTTGATAAATTATTACTTGTGATATATTGTTAGTATTAAAAAGAATTATATGAATTGAGGTACCTATGAATTTAGGTTATTGAAATTGAATGAGGGATTAGATAAATAAGAATTTTTGTGAATTGGAGAATAAATTAGGAAGTTTGTATATATATATATTGTTTTAGGCTTAAGATTTATAAAGATGGGCCTTGTAATCTTTATATGCTATTTGCATGAAGAAGAAAGGAAGAATTGGGCTTGGGTCCATTTTAGTTGCAAATAAAAGGAGGGAAAGATGAAAGTTTAAGTTGAAAGG
>JAOQMQ010000008.1:20192243-20213965 GCA_027563845.1 Erythroxylum subrotundum
CTAATTAGGGTTTAATGGAATAACCCTTCAAGGTAAGATGATCATGATTCACGTTTATGGTTCAAGAGTTGGGTTCCAGAAACGGGATCCAACACTTCTCCCACCTGCCCGCTAGTGGCATTGAAGCTCCTCACAGACTCCCATAAGTTCACGGCTACACATGACCGCTTCGTGGGAATGTGTAGTACGTTCCGTTTGGATCCACCCAAACCATACTCTATGTGTTTATGTGACATTGCTTTGTATTTGTTGATTTTGTAAATGTTCTGATTAATTGAAAAATGAAGGGGGTTGCTTTATGGAAAAATGATTTTGGTAGAAATTGCTTTGGAAATAATTGTTAAAGAATTTTTGTATGCTTGTTCTTGGTTATTAAATTGTTACCCACGGAGCCGTCGAGCTCACACCCCTTTTTCCCCTCCACAGACGACGAGCTAGAAAATGAGTAACCGCTCGGGATGAGGCGTCACTCCTATGTATTTTAACTTTTGAAGTTATCTTTTGGAAAGCAAGGCTTTAGATAGCATTTTGGAAATATGACCGTTCTTTGCATTTGACTTTTGATACTTTTGATGCATTTGGGTTAAAATGCCCTCTAAAGCTTTGTAATAACTTATGTTTTTATGTAAATGCAAGGATTCGGGTTTTAATGTATTTTGTGTATGTTTCTCAACAATGTATTGTTGTATGGTTAGAGAAATGGCTAGAAGAGGAGAATTGTGGTTGCTGCACTTTTTAATAAATTGCTGGGTTTGTATGGATTGTTTTGTGATTTGGGAGATTGAAGAATTTGGAGGTTGAAGTTTTGTACAAGTGCTGGAAATTTGGTTGTGTGTTTAAGAATTTTGGCTAGTGAAACTTAGGAGAGATGCTGTCAATTTCTGGGATGATGTGTTCATAGGGTTAGTTTTGTGTATGTTAGGCTTTAAAGCAAATTCTGCGCAGAGGTAGGTTGAATGGGGGCAATTAGCCTTCTGAAGAGTTGTAAAGGAGCTTCATAGCTTTACAATGATGTATAATGTGCTATTTTTGGATGTGGAAATTGGAAGATGTAAGTTGTGGAAGATCGGTGAAAGTGCTGCCAAAATGGCAAAAATTTCTGACATAAGCTTGAGCCAATTTTGGACCTCATGGAGTTGGAAATTGTTTTTAAGAGCTTCATGGAAGTTGTAGAGCGTTCTTTTACCTTTCCATAGACACCAAGTTTGTAAAATTTGGAGTTCGGAGTCAAAAGTTATGAAGGTTGGAAGATAGGATGTTTGTCTGAAATACCCGCTCGGCCAGCCAGTGCGCATCGGCCGTGTGCCTGGCTGGGTGATCGCCGAGCACCCGTGCGTCGCCTATGCGGGCGCTCGCGCGCCCAGCACGTGCGAGCGCTGGGCGATCAATCGGTCGAGCGATCGGTCACCTGGCTGGGCGATCGATCACCTGGCCGATCGATCGGTCGCCTGGCTGAGCGATCGGTCGACCCGCCCTTCCTTCACTCTTTTGCCCATAACTTTTTCGTCCGACCTCCGATCGATCTGATTTTTGAAGCATTAATTTCCTAAGACATTTTTCTATCACTCCATACCAATTTTACAGATTTTGAGTTTTTAGTTGAAAAAGATTTATTTGATTAAAGTGAGAGGATCGGTTGAAAATTTCTGCACATGTTTCAGTATTTTGGGGATATCTCAATCTGTAGAGATCCAAATGAGGTGATTATTGTTCTAAATTAAACTAGAGACGCAGGGCTATAACTTTTCTGAAGGAATGAAAATTCAATTTGGGCCCTAAGACTTCCAATTTAGGGGTTGAATTCGGGTGTAACTTTTGTCTTAGTTCAATTTTTAACCCGACAGTGTTTTGGTCATAACTTTCTTATTTCTGAGCCAAATTAAGCGTTTTTGGAGTCGTTAGAATCGTAAGAAAATGAGGAACAATTGTTGTGAAGAAGTCCTTTTTAGATTCCTTTATGAACTATCCCAAAATCTGTTCGGAAGTAAATGAGACGAGCTCGTTTTTGGGATTCGACCTGGTGAGGGCTCACCAACCTTGTGGGAAGCGCGCCTTGATGTCACATAGGGCGTCGGCACATGACTCGCAAGGGCGGGGGGTCCAACACACTTCTTATTAAAACTGAAAATAAAAGAAAAATGGTCTTTTTCCAGAAACTATGATGTCGTGTTTGTAGAATTAAGAAATCTATGATGGATAAGTTTGAAACGTCTAATCTTGGTATCACACATCACTTTCTTGGCATATAATTTATACAAATAGGTGATGGAATCTTTATTTCTAAAAACCGTGGGAGAAATTCTCATAGACTCTATATGAAAGATTGTAATTCTACAAACATTATAATAAAGTATGGTTTGAATGTATGAAATGATCATGAAAGGAAGAATGATGATAACACACTTTACAAACAAATTATGAGTAGTTTGATGTATATAACAATAGTAAGCTTAGTAAGCTTAATTGGATCCAATTGGTTATTGTTCCTAACAATGTTCATAATACTCTTTCACCAGACATGAAGTAAAGATGGAATCTATAAGATAGATCTTGACTTATCTTTGTAATCATTTTATTTTTTTATTGCACTTAACTGAGGGCTCTACAACCTTGAACTCGTTGTAATGTTATAATAGCTTTACCTATAGTTAATACCAATTATTCATTTTCCAAAAAAAATATTAGTAAGTTTAATTAGTAGATACATAGAGAGTCTACATAAATATATTTATTAGCTTCCAAATGAATTATGCATTACTTGCAATAAACTAAAAACTTTGTGTTATTTTACAAGAAGGGTGAAAAGTTTGCATTGCTAGGGTTTATTAATAGTGATTATACAAGAGATTAGGACAATAGGAAGAATACTTTGGGATATGCTTTTACGTTGAGGACTAGTGCTATTTCGTAATCATCCAAAAAGCAACCAATTATCATCTTGCCAAGTGAAAAAGTTAAATTTGTTGTAGTGAAAACTTGTGCTTGTCAAGTTATTTTGCTAAGGAAAATACTTGAGGAGCTAAAATTCAAACAACCAAGAGTTACTGAATTTTTTTGCAACAACTCAATAATCAATATATACAATAATTAAGTACTACATGAAAGAAGCAAACATATTTATGTGAGGTTTTATTTCTTGAGAGATGTTAATTGATGGAACAATGATCTAATTTACTATAAAAGTGAAGATCAGAATTGTTAATATATTCACCAAGACCCTAAAAATGGAATCGTTCGTGAAGTTCATAATGTTATTGAGTGTCTGCATGCTAAAAGTATTTAAGGCTTTAAATTGAATAATAACAAATAACAATTTAAAGGAGGGATTGCTGAAATAAAATTTATTTTTCTCCATATTTTCATCTGATTGGTTATTTCTTGTTTGCATCCAATTTATTGTAGTTATTAAGAGTTAATTAAGTATTTGATTTATACAAATCATAAGTTATTATCTAATTGATTTATGTGAATGTTCTTATGTATTTGCTCATATAAAAGTTTCAAGACTGAATGATAATATCCTCATTTTCATTTTAAATTATATTATATTAAGGAAAAAATTGGAACTTGTTAGTTATTAATTTTAAAAAAAATACATAATGCAATATAATATAAATAATGGAATAAAATATAAAAATAATAAATACTTTAAAAGTGAATACATTCATCTACAAATTCTCTGTCCCTTTGAATTGTCTCATAGAAATTTAACTTTTATTTATATTAAAAATATGTTGACATCAACTTTGTGGACAAAATTGTTGATCAAAAATGCATTATTATAACTTAAAGTGAGGAAGAGAAGAAAGGGGATTTTTTTTTTCCAAAAAATGAATACACGAAACCTTAATTTACTAGTCGGGGGACGAACACCCCCGAGATATCCTCTAACAAGATAGACAAACAACCCACAGGGGGGTTTTGAATCAGATAGATGCCAAGTTCAAGAGAACTGGCATAGTTAGCTAGCCAATCCGTAGCTCTATTAACGTCACGATATATATGCCTAGTTTTCACGATCCATTCT
Organism: Erythroxylum subrotundum; assembly: GCA_027563845.1. NCBI lineage: Eukaryota > Viridiplantae > Streptophyta > Magnoliopsida > Malpighiales > Erythroxylaceae > Erythroxylum > Erythroxylum subrotundum. The sequence continues at coordinate 20,196,271 of JAOQMQ010000008.1, forward strand.
CTGGCTATTAAGTTATGAATGCCCAGGATCAGAGAATTATACTGAACTTGATGTTTAGCAGAGGATGATAAGATGCTGATAAGTATCAATGAGTCCACATCTAATTCTGCTCTCCTATACCCAAGATTCCATGCGAGTTGTAGTCCTGTGATTACTCCCCATAATTCGGCGATATTAAACATAAAAAGATGCCCAGAGTAAGTGAAATAGATAAGAATAGAAGGCTACATATAAATAGGAGATGAGGTATATGTTAACGTTTATAGTAACCGTTAAATAAGGGGACGTAATAACTTTTTACATATAAAATTTTTGTTTCTATAATTTGCTAAAGACGTTAAATCGAACCGTAATTCTCTATCACCTAATCTAACTCTCTAAAAGGGATGATTCCACATTTTCAGCTTCCTTCCTCGTGTCTGTCGCGTATTATAGTTAATTGTTTGTGACATCCCCTCCTCCTTCAGGAATTGCTTTATCTGTCATACTAACTTCCAAGAACCTCTTCTGTAACTTGATCATCCTTCTTCCCCATATTGCTATAGGAATCTTTTCTGTGTTCGTCAGTGTTGAAGGTAATTGTGAAGAAGTTGGTATACTTTCATAAACGAACTTCTTCAGCTAGGAAACAAGAAAATTAGGGTGAATGTTTGATTCCTCCAAAGATTTTAACATGTACGCCTCCTTGTTGATCTTATTAATAATCTGGTATGGTCCATAGTATAAAGGACCCAACTTCTAGTTAGCTCTCCTTTATAAGGAGTGTTGTTTATATGGCTCTAGTTTTACAAAAACCCTCTATCCAACTTCGAACTCTCTTTAATATCTCTTTTTGTCCGCCTGTTGTTTCATCCTCTATTGTGTTTTGTTTAAATGAAATTTTACAATTTAAAGCATTGCCTCTCTCTCCTGTAATTCTTGGTCTATAAGAACATTATGAGAATCCCTTACTAGGTATGGTACATACAGTAGTGATTGGTAGCCTTAGAGGATTTCAAATTGGGAAGAGTTGATAACCAGGTGGTAAGTCGTGTTGTACCACCACTCTGCCATAGCTACCCAATTTTCCCATTTATGTTGCGTATCATTAAAAAAAAAACAACAACAGAGATATGTTTCTAGTGTTTTGTTGATGACTTCTGACTGACTATCTATCTGTAGGTGATAAGAATTTGATAGTTTCAATTTTACAACTTGCAACTTGAACATCTCCTGCCAAAATTTGCTTAAAAACAAAGAGTCGCTATCACTTATTATTGGTTCAAGCATACCATACAGCTTGAACACGTGATCCATGAATACTTGCGCAATGTTTTGAGCTATATAAGGGTGTCTCGTAGTCACAAAGTGCAAGTACTTATTCAATCGGGAACCACCACTACATATATGGATGATTTCCCTCTGGAAGTTTGTAAGCCCTTTATGAAATCTATGGTTATTTCTTGTCAACATCCTTCAGGAACAGGAAGGGGATGGAGTAATCCCAGATAGGCTGCACAATCATATTTTCTTCGTTGACAAGTAATATAATTTTCACATAGTTTCACACGTCCTTATCCAACTGCTTCCAATGAAACAAATTTTATACTTTCTTGATCCTCGCTATTATGCCAAAGTGTCCCCTTTGAGGACTATCATGTGTGAAAGTGATAGATGCATATTTGATCATATATATGCCCCATATTTGATGTGTTTTTGATTGATATTTTATACTTCTATTCCATATTTGGTACTTAATTTGCTCCAAGTATGTTTATAAGTTATAATTGCCTTTATGAACTTAAAGGAGAAGAATTCAGATAAAAATGTGGCGTAAAACAAAGATTTGAAGCATAGAGGGATACACGGCCATATATCTAGTGTGCAAATCCCTCAAGCCGTGTAGAATCATGAATTTAGGGTATTTTGGGTTATACACAGTCTATTACACAACTGTGTATCAGACTATATGTCGCCCAGGATCCTAAAATTTACTATAAAAGTCAAAATCAAAATCAAAGATAATAGGATAATGGTAACTACTAGTATTCATCATCTTCATGGGATCGACACATACTTGCTGATACTAGCTATAGCTAAGTCGTGTACTTGATGTTATTTTATAATTGACTAACTAAGTTTAAGTCAATCATAAAGCTATAATTTTCTTTTAAAGCTCATCATCGCAGCTAATCACAGTCCTTCCTTTCCATCTTAACAATCCATTTTTCCATTCGTAATTTCCTTATGTATCTTTTGATTTTCCAACTTTTTTATAAGATCCTTGATTGTCATCTTTCTCCCATCCTTCTCAGATCTCATCCATCAATGTTTTGTCGATGTGAGATACTTTCATTGCCAGCATTTGTCTGCTTGAAACTCTAAATAGAGAGTCCGCTGCTAGTTTCTCCTTTCCAATCTTGTATATTTCTTCAACCTCGTAGCCTATCAACTTCAGTAGCCAATTTTGTTGAAATGGAGTAGAAACTCGTTGCACCAATGAATATTTCAAACTCCAATGATCCGTCTGTACTATAAAGAACCTCCTATTTAATTAGTGATGCCACCGTTTCACTGCTTTAATTATAGTTGAGAATTCTTTCTCGTAAGTAGAGAGTCCATCTTATTGAAGCATAGCCTCTATTCCCTTCTCACAAGCATCTACTTCTATTGTGAAGAGGAGTGCGAAATATGGTAATGCTATGACTAGGGCCTCCATCAATGTTCTTTTAAGTTGCTCAAAAGCCTGCTATTGCTCCTCCTTCCATTCCCATCTTCCTGCCTCCTATTTCTTAAGCAATGCATTGAGTTTTTGAGGTGGTGGCTAGCACTAAATGGTGTCAACTTTTTGGACGTCACTGGATACTCCATTCTCTGAGATGGAGTGTCCTAGATAATTTTCTTGTCTCGCTCCAAACGTGCATTTGCCCCTTTTAATGACTAATTATTGCTTCTGTAGCACACCCAGAATCTGTCGTAGTTGTTCTAAATGTTGCTGAAAATTGCTGCTGTAAATAAAAAGGTCATAAAAGAAAACTAATAAAAATTTACACATATAGGCTTAAAGATATCATTCATAAGACTTTGGAAGGTGGAAAGGGCATTTATGAGCTCAAAACGCATCAACAGAAATTCAAAATGCCCCTTACGTGTTTTGAACGCTATCTTTGTGTGTCTTCTTCCTTCATAATGATCTGGTGATCCTAGATTTTAAATCTAACTTAAGAGTACCAGCTTGAACTCCTTAATTATTCCAATAATTCTTCGATCAACAGGATGGGAAATTTTCTCTTCTTAATGGTGTACTTTTCTAAATCTCGGTAAGTTATAGACATTCTTCGGGTGTTGTCCTTTTTCTTGACGAGGATTACAAGCAATGTGCAGGGACTGACACTCTTCCTAATGAACCTTTGTTCCATTAACTCCTGTACGATCTCTCTGTAGCATCTTTTTACTCTCCCGAGTATTTATAGGGTCGTATGTTTATAATTTCTACTCTGGATTTAAGAGGGATTCTATGATCATATGCTCTTTTCGATGGTAATTGAACAAATGTCAGCTTAGCAACTGCCTTTGATATCACGTAAAGAAATTACTAAAGAACTGAAAATAAGGCAATAAATTCTTACACCGTTTTATTGATGCTTATGCCTCTATTTATATACAAGCTATAATGAGGAAAAGAAAATTGTTTCTAAACTAACTTATCAACTTGTCTAACCATCTACTAATTAATTAACAACTTATTTAACTGCTTTAACAACTAACAGAATAGTTAATTTATGCTAAGATCACATGGCTACGTTATAACTTAGATATGTACACCATATATTTACAAGTTGATGGAAATCAACCAAGCCAAACTTTGAAAGTAGTCTGTTGAATGCAGGAGCTGTAAGAGGTTTAGTAAATGAATATGCCAATTGGAGTTTAGATGGAACATGTGTTGTTTGAATGAAGCTTACTTAAGCTTGTCTTAGACTATGTGGTAGTCAATCTCCAGGTGCTTTGTTCTTTCATAGAATATAGGATTGGTAGCTATATGTAAGGTTGATTGGTTGTCATAAAGCAAAGGACTTAGCAGCTAAGATGGAATATTAAAATCTTGAAGCAGATACGTAATCCACTACAGTTTACATATAGTTGTAACCTTGCTTCTGTAATCTACTTCTGTAGAGGACATGGATACAATGGTTTGTTTCTTAGTTTTCCAAGAGATGAGTGAGGACCTAAGGAAGATGTAGTAACCTATTCTAGGCATACGAGTGGAAGGACATATAGCCCAGTTAGCATCACAGTAGCCTTGAAGGTTCAAGTTGGAACTGTTAAGGAAAATAGACCTTTAGCTAGACAACCTTTGAGATATCGTATTGAATGGTCTGAGGAGAATGCATAAATTGACTTAACTACTGAACTGCAAAGGTGATGTAACTGGAAAGGTTGAGGTAAAGTAGTCGTCCAACTAATCTTCTATACTGAGATGCATCTGGATATAGTGAGCCCTCAGTTGGTTTTAGTTTGGTGTTAGCAGGAAGGGGAGTGGCAGTTGGTTTGGCTCCTTGTAGGCCTATTTTATGCAGAATGTTAAGGATATATTTCCTTTAATTAAGGTAAATGCCTGCAGGGGATCTAGTGATTTTGAAGCCCAAAGAAGTATTTGGCAGATCCTAGATCTTTGACGGTGAACTAAGCATGTAGAAAACTTTGACATCTTGAATAATTTCTCATCAGGACCTGTGATTAGCACATCATCTACATAGACAATCAGTGCTCAGAAAGAACAGTTAGAATGCATGACAAATAAACAATGATCATATTTAGATTTAATAAAACTAAATTATTGTAGTTTAGCTGAGAATTCAAGATTCCATTGTTTGGAGACCTGCTTAAATCCATAAAGGGACTTAACCAACTTCCATACTTCACCAGGTTTGGCCTTTGTATAACTTTCAAGGGGTAACATGTATACTTCCTCATCAAGAAAGCCATGAAGAAATGCATTATTTATGTCAATTCGATGCAGTGGCCAAGATTTGGCAGAAGCAATAGCAAGAACAATCTCACAGTTGCTAGTTTAGCAACAGGAGAAAAACTATTTGTATAGTTGAGGCCTTTAATTTGGTTGTATCCTTTGGCAACTAGTTTTGCCTTATACATGTCCACACTTTCATCAGGTTTAAATCTCACCTTATAGACCCATTTAGAGCTAATAGCTTTCTTGTTTGGAGGCAAGAGAGTTAATTGCCATGTATTATTCTTCTCTACTGCATCTAGCTCCTTTTGCATGGACTTAACCCAATTTTCATTTAATTTAGCTTGATTGTAGCTCCTAGGAACATGAATGCATGATACATTTTCCAAGAAAATTAAGTATGATGTGGTAAATCAAGTTGGTTGAAGAAAAGATGAAGGAGTATAGGGTGTACATAATTTAGTCGACTGAGCTGAGATTCCTCCAGCAGTACAAGAGTTGTTGTATGGAAAAGTAGTTACATTCAAGAAATAATCTCTTAGTTTGGTAGATCGATACCTGATATGGGTAAGTTAGCTGGAGGAGGTTGGGGATAATTTGGGGTAGGTTCGGAAGTTGGTTCCTCATTTTGTTATATGGTAATTTCTGCATCATCTGTAGGTGGTGTATCTGGTGTATGTTAAACTACAACTGTAATTATTGAAGGTTAATAAAAGTCACTAGGAAGCGTTAAAATAGAATCATCATGAGGGACCAAAGGAAGGGGAGTTGTGTCATTTTATAGTGTGGCATTGGTGTTAGTTTGGCCATAGGGATATATGGATTCATGAAATATGACATCTCTAGAAACAAAAGTCCTATAGGAGTAAAGATCATACAACTTAAAAGCCTTTTAACTAGTTATGTAGCCAATAAAGATGCACTTGAAGGCTCTAACATCAAATTTATCCTTATGGGGATGTATATTTGTAGCACAACAGAGACAATTAAAGGTCTGAAGATTGATATAGCTTGGTAGCTTTTTGTACAACATTTTGTATGGAGTTTTTCATGACAATATAGGGGTTGGAAGTCTATTTATGATGTAGGTAGCTACCAAAATTGAATCCCCCAAAATTTCTTAGGCATTTTGCTTTAGAACATAAGAGATCGAGCGATCTAAATGAGGTGCTTATGCTTTCATACTCAATTCTATTAAAAGGAGTATAAACAAGATCTCTGGTGTACGATTCCTTTGGTTTGAAAGAGGTTTGGGCATTCTTGATAAACTCACTCCCATTATCACTCCTAATGGTTTTGACAGTGGTTTGATACTGGTTTTCAACAAAGGTAAGGAAGTTTGCAAGGGTTTTGTTCGTTTGTGTTTTGTGGTGTAGTAGAAATGTCCATGTAGCCTTACTATAGTCATCAACAATAGTTAAGACATAATGTACTCCAGAGATGGATGGGATTTTATATGGTCCACATATATGTATGTGGATGAGGTCAAAGACGTGGTAGGAGGTGGTTTGACTCCTGGAAATGGCAATCTTTGTTGTTTGGATAGAGGACAAAGATCATATGGGGGTAAATGCATTGAGTCAATAGAAGTGACACCAGTAATGTGCTTTATGACAGCATACGCTACATAACCTCGCCTGATGTGCCAATGATGTAAATCTGTTCCAAACTCTTTATTTGTATGTTCTGTAATGGTACATCCTAATTGCTTAGGTTTATGGCAATCTACTTCCTTTGCACTTTGAGTAAAAGAATCAATTCTATCTTTTAGAAAGCTTGATTTGACCAGAATGTAAAGACTTCCTGCAACTCTTCCTACTACCAGAATATTCTCAATCAGTAGGTCGTAAAAATGCAAAAAGATGGATAAAATGTGATCTTAATAGCAACTGAGTTAGTAAGCTTATGAACTAAAATCTAGTTAAATTCAAAACTGGAAATATGACAAGCAGTGGCAAGAGGAATTTATGGTTATATCACCTATATGATGAACCATTTTAACTAATCCATTAGGGAAGAACACTAGTTTATAGTCTTTTGGAATTTTAGGCAGATCAAAGAGGCTAAATTCTGATGTCATATGATTTGAGGCTCCTGTGTCAATTATCTATGAACCAAGTTCTACAAATTCAATCAAACTAAAAGTAAAATTAAGTACAAAACTTGTAAAGTCTACTAGATGAGCGAAATTGATGCTGTGGCTATCCTCACTAATATTTATTCCCTTCATATACTTCATAACCTCTTGTTGGATAACATTTGTAAGTTCTACAATCCATTCAGGTGTCTTCTAGATTATTTCATACTTATCAGTTTCTTCAAATGGTGTGTCAGTAAGGTTAGCCATCATTTTTAGTTGTTTCTTTCCTTTTTGTTCCATGTTTCCCTTGTACCACTCCAGATATCCATATATGTTACAATATCACAAAATTTGTCTTTCTTTGTTTCTCTTTTCTTATCACTCCACTGATTGCTTTCTTTGTTATATTCCTTTCCACCTTCCTTCTTGAATCCATGACTTTTGGCCAGCAGATCACTATGCTTAGAGACATCTTCCATGAAATGTACTTTCCTTTTGTTTTTTAACCTTTAAAATCATCGAATAAGCCTTATTCACACTAGGCACATGATCCATCAAAAGGATCCAATTTTTCACATGATCAAAGGAATCATTCAGACCCATCAAGAACTAAATCAGTCTACTTTTTGATTAATATCAGATGTAGTGTAACAGCCCAGACTATCTGTTAGTGAATATGAATATATAAAACCAATTAAGTTGGCCTCACACAATAGCTTAAGCTATTACGGTGAAACGGTCACTTAATATGGTATCAGAGCCTTTGTGACCAAGTGGTCGTGAGTTCAAATCCTACCACCCACCTATTATTCAACACAAGGTAGAATAAGCTTGTGCAAGTTTCAAGCCCAAAGGGCTTTCACTTGAGGGGGTGTGTTAGTGAATATATAAAACCAATTAAGTTGGCCTCACACAACAGCTTAAGCTATTGTGATGAAACGGTCACTTAACACTACCAGCTCACAGATACTATCCGCTTTAGGTTGTCCATCGGGTTAAGGTCTTTACGGTTTTGCTCTTCTCACACCCAAGAAAACACGTCTATAGGGAAGAGGTATCCGTATCCTTAACTCATTAAAATTGTCACTAAACTAACTCATCAACTTGTCTAACCATCTGTTAACTAATTAACATGTTTAACTGCTTTAACAACCAACAGCATAGTTGGTTTGTGCTAAGATTACATGGCTACGTTATAACTTAGATATGTACACTATATATTTACAGATCTTAAATCCAACTTGGGGTACCAGCTTACACCCCTTATTTCTTCCAGTAATTCTTTGATCAATGAGATGGGAAATTTTCTCTTAACAATGTACTTGTTTAACTTTCGATAATCCATACACATTCTCCAGGTAATGTCTTTTTTTCTTGACGAGGACTGACACTTTTCCTGATGAACCCTTGCTACATTAACTCCTATACTGATCTCTCTATAGCATCTTTTTGCTCTCCTGAGTATCTATAGGATCGTACGTATAGTTTATACTCCAGGTTTGAGAGGGATACATGATCTTATGCTCTTTTCGGTGGTAATTGCGTCGGTTCTTTAAAAACTTCCTCAAACTCCGCTAACAAGTTTTCTAGTTATTCTCTTGTATTGGAGTTGTCTTCTAATATGACTTGTTGCATATGAAACTGTATTAGGTATGATAGACGAAGCATGAATAATGTTCTCTTACTAGAATTTTCCATTAGTTTATGGAGGCCTTTTCTTGAAATCTCTGTAGCTTTTTCTTCAGGGTTACCCATTAGTTTCACCGCCTTGCCTTGCCTTGCCTTCCCATTAGAATTCCATGATGCACGTCTTAAAGTTGCATAATAAAAGTTGATATCGTCTCCTTTGATATCAACTTTTATGAATATTTTAGCTCACTCGTACACTCAGCTACAAAAATGGGCGTGGAGTATCGTTAATGTAAACATTAAGAGAGAAGATGAAGCAGAAAGGGCAACTAACTTTTCTGATTTTTCATTGTGTAGTAAGTTCGTTACAACAGCTAATAGAGTACAAGATGATTCTAGATAGCAACACGTGTCTCTCGCATCGCATAGTTGTTATAACCGTTGCTGATACAATGCGTATCTTTTTTCTTTACTACTGTGGAGTCCTCGACGTCGTTTTCAGCTTCCTTCCTCGTGCCTGCTGCGTAATCTGGTTGATTGCTCGTGACACACTTTGTGGATAATCTAGACCATTCATTGGGTAATACTCACATGGCTATGGAAGAAACTCATCAAGTTATTTCTGGTTCTGAGTTTGGTAGGCTATTTGATGGATGGACCACCAAGATGATCAGAATGCTCCGTCAACGTATTTATTGTTCAGATCAAGAATTGAAAGAAACAGGAGATCTCCATCAGTAATTTGTGTGTGAAACATGTCCGCTGCATGTACTCTTTATAATTGAATGGAAAATTTACCTGCAGAAATATAAGTGAAGAAAGGTTTGTGACAAGCCTGGAAAAAAAATCTGTAGTTGAATACTCTTACGAATTTACAAGGCAGCTGTAGCTGAATTTCAACGAAACCAAAGCAACCTACTAAGAATATACATTTCTCAACCCTCCTCCCCACCCAAAGGCGTGCATATCGGGAAAAAAAAATATTGGAAATCGTATGAAAAAAAAAAAAAAAACAGAAAACAAAAACAAAAGTAACACAATCAAACATGTATAATTCTCACTTACACCAACTAGCTTCTCTAAACAAGCTGAACATTGAATTGGTGAAGACACAATTTGATCTCCCTGCAAGTACAGCTTGGAACTTGAAAATAGCATTTCCTATACAGAGACTCCTACTTGCTAATGACCCAAATCTTCACTGCCAACAACACTTGACTTGTCAACCATGCGCACGTTGTACTGTTCATAAACTCTCGACCTATTCTCTGCCCACCACTGTTCTGCTTGTTTCTCACTGAACCGCTTTCGACTGGTACACAAATTCCCAGGAATGTCAACTCAAGCATAGGTATATCAATCACGAAAGATTCACTAATAGCGTTATCTCTTTTGAGATCTCAAGCAATCGTTTCATAGATGGGACCAAAAATAGAACCTGAAGCCTATACTGTGTAGAAGTTATCAAATACAACTTCCAGTCTCGCATGTTTACACCTACAACACTTGTAGTTCTCAAATAGAAAAATGAAGGTGAAAGACAATAATGCATCTCCAAATAATCAAAAGATCATAGAATGAAACTTTCGTTAAATGTGAGTCCCTTCACGATTTGTTTTTACTAAAGACTGACAAAGAAGAAGGGTGTCTCTAGACACTTGTTAAATTAACTTAAATATGCTTTTAAGTTGCATAAGGATTTCATATCCCTCTTACATATAGATTTTGTACCCCTCTCCCATATGGTCAACATATTGTACACAAACGGAGAATAAGTATTTACTTGATATGCTTAGATATTCTTAATGATTAGGTCAATATAACCAAAGAATGAAGTGTGCTTGCAGCGTATACAGGAAGCATAAGCATATGGTTGAAGTCAACATACCTAAAGCGTACTCGCTTAAGATCCTTGCCACCTCCTGGCAGTCGTGTAAGTGTTATGTATACACCAGGCTCATCTTGCTCAACCCATTCAGATTCATGACGCGATTCACCTTCTCTTGTTTTGTTCCCATTTCTAGACGCTGCTTCTACATGGCCTGTTTTGCTATGATTTGAACTGCGGTTACTTGCAGTGCTGGAACCATTAGAAAGCGACTGGCTACTTAACCCATTCATCTCATGTTCTTGGCCTGCTATTTGGCCATTCGGACGATCAATAGTAACATTAGAAATGTCATTGAAACTAGGACTTGAACCAAAGGAAGTAAATGTAGGTGATTTAACACTCCGGGTTGCTCCCACAGGTAGCCTCTCAGCCATGTCTTTTAGCTATTAGAACCATAAAGATATCATCCATTATCAGCAGGAGGAAGCGTCACCAAATTTACAAGTATTGTGAAGCATCTAAGTTTAAAAAGATAGTAATCAATTTAATTTTCTGAAATATTGATTAAAGCTCACAAGTTGTCAAAGATAGACATATCATTAAAATTTGCAACTAGTGCAATCACAGAATAACTAAAGGTCAATGGAGAATGAATGAGCTACCCATGAACAATCAAATGCAGGCACCACAAAAAAGAGGCTGAAAAACTTGGTCATTCCGGAGTAAGAAGTATCATATCCAATACGTCAAAATTCACACATAGAGAGATTCATCACTTGCAGGGACCATTATTAACAAAATTAAGATCACTTCCTGAATGCAAAGCGTGCAATTCACTTATCCAGAAGCTTTTTATCAGATCTTTACATTATGAGTCTCTAATAGTAAATGAACACATTATTTTTTCAGTTAGGATATGTTTGGATAAATAACATTTGACCAACATTACCTAGCACACTTTCTCCATAAGATCTTGACCTTTTCAATCAAACAAATGGCGGCAACAAATCACTTATTACATTAAAAAAGTTAACCATGTTAATCAACAAAATAATCTTACTTGAGCAGTCAGAGACTTGATCACTTCTTTTGCTGCTTTGCATTTAGCAGTCTCCTCTCCTGCAAAGGCAATTGCTTCCTTCAGTTGTTTAGTTGTTCTTTCCAGCTCAACCTCTTGAAGTTGGGCTTTGCGAGTAAGATTCTCAACCTGAGAAACAAAGATATATAAGGGATAACAAACCAAGTAGACAACCTTAAACATAATACAAGCTTGCAGTGTCATCCATTGAAAAGATGGGGTCAAATTATTACTGAAATATGTTATCATTGTACTAAAATTGAATCTTAGCAACTTTTCACCAAGTCATTCACTTATCACTTTAGATATGAAGTATCATAGTTGTTAAGTCAGAGGTTTAAATCCCATTCCTGTGTGATACACTAACAATAGATCCTGAAAATGCCTGATTACTTTTGTGATTTTCATGCAAAAACAAAATGTAAATTGTTGGCCAGTCACATAAAGTCCACCCGTAATCTCAGTTAATAAAAGGGAACTAGAAATAGAATTTGACCATACATCTCCCACTTTAATAATCGTATCTATAGCAAAAATTAAGAACATATAAAGATAAAAAATGATGGTCCCGTGCATGTTCATAAAATAGCTCGTTTCCAGTAGTCTGTAAAGGTTAAACAAAATAACTCATAGTGAAAAGGTAAGGTAGCAGATCCTTAAACCTTGCCAGATGTCAAATGTTGCCCTTTCAATTTTACAATCTAAAATTAGAAGGGGAAGGACTCAGATATTGGCCATCATTACAGTCATGAACAGACACAAAAATGAACAATTATGGGGACAAAAGCATAGGTACCTGCGCCCTCAATTTGATAACCTCTTGACTAAGACTTTCATTTGTTCTTTTAGCATCATCCACAACAATTTTTGGTGAGGTAAGTCCACCAAGGGTTGGGGTTGGTGTTGTTGAGCGTGGTGGGCTGGCTCGCCTGGATATTGGAGATGTTGCACGAGAAACAATTCTTGATCCAGGAACTGAAGCTGAGAAAAACTTCTTGGATGAACCAAACATTGGGTTAAAAGATTTAGATATATTAACTCCCCACTGGGAGCCCCCGTTTGGAACAGGTGAAACACGGCTGCTATTGAATTCTAACTTCTTGTTTCTCTTAGACCGGGTTTCAGCTTGCTTCAAGGACTCCATTGATGCATACCTAGCAAGCTGTGCACGAGATCTGGAGTCCAACTTCTCATCTCTGTCAACAACTTCACTATTCCCAAGATTGATGCTACCTCTCCTACTTATAGAAGAATGAGACGAACCATCAGCTTCAATGTTTTTTCTTATTTTATTGAAACAATTATCACAGACACGATATGGTTTGTTGGGATTTGGAGCCATAGAAGCCTTAAGAGACTTCTTACTACTGCAAGAATGACAAAAAACAAGTCCACAATTATAGCAATTGTGCCGTTTTCTTTTGAAATTAAAAGGCAGGCGGCAGCCAGAACACATAGACTGATCCACACCAGAGACCCATTTGTGAAGGCAGATAGCTGCAGTAAAATTGGTGCCACAAGCAATGCTCTTTACTTGTTTGTCTTTAAGGGCTTCTACCAGTTTTGGGGAATTCCTATCATCAGTATCCCCATGTCCCAACCGTCCATTTGCTCCCTTTCCCCAGGTATAAACCTCGGTTTTGGATGTTAAAACTGCAACATGATAGGCACCGCAAGCAATCTCCTCAACAAAACTCTTGGAGAGCTTCCCTTCAACACGAACAGGAAGCTTTCCATCAGCTTGGGTATTTCCTAACTGGCCATAAACAGGACTTCCCATTGTGTAAACATGGCCTGAGGTTGTAAGTGCAACTGTCAGACTATGTCCACAGGCGACTTGACAAAAGTTGGGTTCAACAAGAGCAGCAACACATGTTGGATCCAGTTTTGGTTCCTTACCACCATGTCCAAGTCGACCTTTATCTCCATCACCCCAAGTGAACAGTTTACCTGATGAGCAATTGCTGGAACTCGAATTACCAACCATAACTTCTACAACCGCCGCAGTATGCCAAACACCACATGCTGCTCGCACAGTTCGAAGCCCCTTAAGGGTTTCCACTTCCCTAGGTAATGAAACACTTTTCCGGTCCCCATGTCCCAGAACACCGAATGTCCCATCACCAAAAGTGAACAATTGCCCAGAAGAGGTCACGACAGCTGTATGCCATGGTCCACATGAGATAAACGAAACATGTATGCCTTCCAAGGGCCCATTCACCCGTTTTGGGACCCAATGGCTAACTTCATTTCCATGTCCAAGAAGACCAAAATTATAAGTGCCATCTCCCCATGTATACAGATCACCAGAAAGGGTCACAGCACATGTATGGTACTCCCCACATGCTACAAGCTCAATATTTGAATTACTGAGAGCATCAAGAAGCTTCGGGTGCAAAACATCCGCGTCCACACCATGCCCAAGCCTGCCTCCTGATTCCTCTCCCCAGGTAAAAATTTCTCCTTGCTTGGTAACCAAAGCAGCATGTCGTCCACCACAGGCAATGTTCTGAACATCAAGTACTACAGCGGATTCCAAGGCTTTAGGCAGTAGAGAATCCATTTTTACACCGAAACAATTTCCAACTCTATGTATACCACCGCCCAGGATGCCATCTCCTGTTCCTTCTCCCCACATGAAAACATCCCCCAGGGCATCACCTTCATCATGACCAGAGCCTTGGCTAGATGAGCTAACAGCACTTGATAGGCTAACTCGAAAAGTATCCATTGCCATTGCTTTCATATGACCATGTACACTATCGGAACCTCCTGATGACAAAGACACAGAGCCACTAGCAGAATCTGAAGGGAAAAACCCCTTGGGAGGAACTGTATATAGTATTACATCTGAAAATGCCTTATCTAGACCATTCTTAGGAGGACTTCCATAAGGACTATGTATTCGGAGATGATCGCCATCCTGAAACACATAAAAAGAAGCTCCTTTATTAAAATTTACAAATAATTTCGGATGGATAAGGAAGGGGGAGTGGAGAAGATGTGAATCAAAAAGCTGCAAACCTTCTGCAAACTATCATTACTCCCAAAGGGGGAATTCAAAGGAGAGCTTCTACGAGTGTATGTCCGAGGACTATTCGCTTCAGATGGAATTCCATCACTCCTTGATTCCGTTCTACATTTTCGATGATGACTCCGTGAAATCAATGCTTTTAAACCACTAAACCACACCTCAGCTTCATCTTTATCCTTACAAATCTGGTTGAAGAAAACCAGCAAAGAATCACAATAATAGGGATATCATGGCAGCACAGGGAGCGAAACATAATAGGGATATCATGGCAAGAATTAACTGCATAAAATGTGCACATGGAACTATAAGCGCATTCCAAACAAAAAGCATGCATTGAAAATCTTACCAAATCTAGAGATCTGTCATTATATATAAGAGAAAATGACTGATATTCCTTCTCAGGCCGAGGATATCTTTGAAAGATAGGCTGAAATAAAGAGACATGGCATAATCAGTTAACTACAGACAGTACTTAAACATATGATATGCCAAATAATCATTGGACCAGTCATTTAACACTCATACAGAACATGACATAAGATATCAATAAAAATGATTGTTAAAAAGGAAAACAATAGTGGACTCAAGAAACATGTCAATTCCTTAGCAAGACACCTACAGTGCGTTGCCCAGATATGATTCGAGATACATGGCTCAGTCTAAGATGTTTTTCCTCCTTCCCAGAGAACCATATCAAAACAGATTCATCCTGAAATTAGCAACGCAGTTAACCAGTCAGAATTTGTAACACAAAAAGTCTAGTAACAAATTTTATGTATCTTGGTAAAGGAAAATGGAGATTAGAAAATGACATAATTTAAATCCTCAACACTTTCTGTCTCCCTTATCACCTTTACATTCAGTCTAGTTTAGGAAGAAACTAGACTAATTCAAAATAACACAAGGAAGAGAAGAGGAAACTAAAATTGCACATTTGGCACATCAAAACTCAAGAAGGGGAAAAAAAAAAAAAAAAAAAAAAAAGACACAAGGATCAGGTTGAATGTAAATAAATTTGACAAAATTCTAAAACTTACATTGGAAAGACGGAAGGGGCAAAACTTGGGCTTCCCTCTTCTCCCATACTTCAGCAAGTAGGCCCCCTTCTTCAAAGCAGTGATGGCCTGTTATATAGACAATCCAGTAACTAGAATACTCAGCAAATTTGATGCACACAATAAAAGCAAAGCTTACCCAACAGAATTGCAATATAAACAATATCTTGTAAGATCATTTTTTAAGTTTTCAAGAAACAATGTGTTTGTCCTTATGGAAAAAGCTTGTTTTTATCTGTCTTTATTTAGTGAGGACATTAACGCGAATACTAAAATGCTTTTCGGTTAGCCCTATCTCTGATAACATTAAAGCAAGAGAAGAAAAGGAAGGTCCCCATGCAGTAGCTTGCTATAGATTTCGTCTCACTCAGACACAAATACAAATAGCTCAGAATGCAACACAAAATCTTCTACACCTCCGGGTACTAAGCCACCGCAGTTCACATAAGATTGCCAAATTTCTAGTTTCACGTGTACCAAGACAACTGTTCAGGGCATTTAGAAGCACATTCTTAACTGAAGATTGCACCAACCCGAATATGAACAGAATGTAACACAGCGCACGGAACTCCGTACCTCACCAATCAGTCCTCCACATCATAATATCAAGCAAGAAATTACCAGGTTACCAAATTTTTCCAACAATTATTCCAACCACGCCCGAAGTTTTCAAGATCAGCAAACCCCCTCAGCTTCCAATCATCCATATGAATCAATCATTACAAGAATCTAATAGTTTGAGTTGTCCCAAGACATTGAATGAGCTAATATAGAACAAGTAGCAGTTCAAATTTTGTAAACAATAATAACTTATTACCTGCTCGATGTCTCTTTCAACTGGGCCATTTCTACTAAGATCCGAGGTCATTCTATCACTCCTCAGCATTAATCCCAAAAAAATTTAAAAAAAGAAACAAAAATTTAATAGCAAAGAAAACTTATGCACAAGCAATGACAATCTGATTAGAACACCCCCATTCTCAGAAAAGCCAAACACTTGCATCACTAAGCAGGCACACAGCTTTCACCACTCCAAACCCTAACAAATCCTCAGTCAGAGGAAGCAACCGATTCGAATCTCCACCAGAGCTCAGCTCCAGAGTCATGATCACTCACTTCAACTCCAATTCCTCCACTATCACTACTTCAATTGCAGTTAAAGAAGACGCCAATCGACTAAAAACCTGAAGGAGTAAACTAGCGCGAGAAAAAGAGAGAGACAGAGAGAGGGGGGGAGTGTATAAGCGAGAAAGAATCAATCAAAGAAATGAGAAGGAATAGCAGTTCCGGAAAACCGAGCGTGTTTGGAGAGGAAGAAAAAATGGGGAGAAATTGAGGGAAAATCTAAGGAGAAAAAGAAAATGATCTAATAAAGGAGTTGATGTGCAGAGGAGAGAGAGAGAGTGAGCAAATATATTTTAACAATGAGTCCAAAGAGAGAGAGAGAGCGTGTGTGTGGGTATGTGTGCTGTTGTTTATAGTAAGAGAGAGAATAAAGCGAAGGCACAGTAATGAAGGTGATCTCTGGCTGGCTGGCTCATGATTTTTCGGAACAATTTAAAAAAATTAAAATAATATGTAAATGTTATTATATGTTAAATCTTATTGGGATTTTTTTTCCTCACGAGATGTCTTAGGAAGTTCTCAAATATGGGAAGACACTTTTAAACCATTCATGTTTAAACTAATTTTCGCTCGAGCCGAGTAAGTCCCTTACAGAAGGCAAAGTTCTAATCTCGATGTAAACAGTGTGGAAATTGAAAAAAGTAAAAGTAAAGGGTTGGAATTGAAATTCACACATCACACTTCTTAAACAGTAACAAGTCACAATTGATTAAGACCAACACCACCACTACGACCACTTCCTCTGCCTCTGCACTGCACTTTATTGAAAAGTAGTGTTGTAGTTAGCTAAAATTTCTGGTCCCCTCCCCCTCCTTTCTCTTTTTCTCTTTTCTTACTCATAGATTCAGAGAGCCATGTATGTATGTATGGGTTGAAGCTTGATCTTCATCCATCCATTGCTACTTGCTAGTG